>SJYX01003691.1:62977-104316 GCA_006410675.1 Oreotragus oreotragus | reverse complement strand
TGTCTGCCAGACTTTGCAACTATGAAGTCTTTGCTTCCTTCTAACCAAGATGTTAATGCAGAAAGCAAAGTTTTGGCAACTTTAATACCAGTATTTACAATACTCAGATTACCCCTTTCCATGACGCAAAAATGGTCTAAAATACTGCCTCTTAGTCGGGTTCTTGAATGGTTTACACCTTTCCAAACTAACACTTTTCAAAACACCTACTCGTTCATTCAACATAATTAAGACCTTGTGCCACTTGTACCCTAGTCCTAACAATACAAAATAACAAAATATATTGTCCAATCTCTAACACAACAATTTAGTGATAGGGGAAAATAAGCAAAGAAACTGACAAGTATTTTGATGTAAAAGTTAAGTAGACAAATGGAGATTGAATGAAGGGAATCTACTCTAGATAAGGGTGGTCAAGGAAGACATTTCTGAGGACATGACATTTTTAAAAAAAGACCTGAAGCACAAGGATCCATCCTTGCAGAGGAAGATAAGAGGATGGAATAGAGAAAAACCCACTCAGGCACTGGGCCTAACAGGCAATGAGAGAAAGTACAGGTAGATCAGGAAGAGCATAATGAAAAAGGGGAATGATTCAAGCCTTTATCCTGTAGGAGAGAAAAGAACACTGGAATATTTTCCAGGTTCAGTGATAAACCACAGAAGAGTTTTAAACTAGGAAGTGACGAGATTAACGACATCCACTCTGATGTAATGTAAACTAGTGACAGGAAGCACCTATCTATGAAAATAAATCATGTTCCCAAAAGGGGTAAGCAAACTTTTCTCAGGGCTGTCTGACTGATCCTAGGCATGCTGTATTCCATCCCACCAAAGCCAGGGTCAGAGCCTCTGAAGAGGCAAGTACCCGGTTCTCTAGCTTCAGGGAGGTGGGGGTGGCACGCAGGGCTCGGAGCTGGTCCCCTCTGAGGGTCAATTCTGCTTCTGCAGTTCAGCAGATGTGTGATTTAACCTCTCTGGGCCTTCGGATTCCTCACGCAGAAAGGGTCACTGGAGGAGCAAAGGAGCGAATGCATGGAAGCGCTTTGGTAGATTAAGTTTCTTTTAAACCTTAGAAGGAAGCCCCTCTTAGGCGAAGGCCAGGACTACCAGGACTTCCTTGTGCTCGAGGTGGGTGGGGACACCACCGCAGGGTCCACACCCCAGGAGGCAGTTTCCCGAGGGGGAGGGGTGATCCCCAGATGGGGAGTGTAGAGGGCACCAGCTTCGCCAATCTTAATCGACATTTACCGGCTGTTTACTGATGGCTCCAGTCGGTAAAGAATCTGCCTGCGGTGCAGGTAGACGCGGGTTCGATCCCTGTGTTGGACAGATCCCCTGGAGAAGGAAATGGTAACCCACTCCAGCATCCTTGCCTGAGAGTCCCATGGACTGAGGGGCCTGATGGGCTGCAGTCCATGGGGTCGCAAAGAGTCGGGCACGACTGAGCGACTCAAACTACTGATGGCTAAACGCTTTCACATGGACAATCTTTTCATCCAGACCGCAATCCGACGAGGTGAAAAAGTCATCACCCCCATTTCAGAGGCCACGCAAGAGGAAATCCGCGGAAGACAGCTGCACGGTTCTGAGTCGGGGCCTCGAGCCCGGGTCCGTCCGCCGACAGCCCACGCCAGGCCACCTCTCAGGTTGGCAGCTCTGGACTCGGGCCCCGCCCCGCCCCGCCCGGGGCGCGGTGCCCACCGTCCGCGCCGAACTACCGCCGACTCCCAGCCCCGCGGGGCCAAGGCCTGGAAGGGGCGGTACCGCCGGAGCTGTCGAGGCTCCGCTTCAGAGGAACGAGGACGGCCTTTCCCACTGGCCAGGACAGACTCCGCGACACGGGCATCTTTCTTTCTTTTTTTTTTTACGAGAAATCCCGCGATCCCAGGGGCCCACAAAAGCCCACCCTCGAGATGCCGGCCTCCTCCCGAAACTGGAGCCCGCAGGAGGTTCCCCAGACGCTGGCCACCGCTTCTCTCACCTAGGACGAGACGAGAGACGCCAAGTCAACACGCTAAGCCGCCGACACCGAGCCTCTACGGTGAGCCACCGCGGCTGAACAACGGCCCCCGAAGCCGCCTCACCACTTCCGACCGTCACGGAGGAGCGCGCCCATTGGCCAGGAGCGGAACCGATTCTCTGTCCATTGGACGGCACTGGTGTCGTTCTCAGAGCCCCTCCTTCTGCGTGCCGATTGGTTCCGCAGGGCTGCGGGGGCGTGTTCCTAGGAGTCCCAACCCCTGCACATCTGGAAGGAGCGGCAGAGAACTGAGCTGTGAGCCTAGATCTAAGACCTGCTGACATGAGCCAATAATATTTGCATGAATAAACTCTGTACAAACATTACTAATATTCCTTATATATCAAGATAACTAACGGCATTTGTTCTCTTGTCATGGGCCGTTAATACTTATTAGTCATTCTTGTTGCTATAAGAATGCCCTCGTGCCAAGACATCTGCAAGACTCTGCCCATATTTGAGCATTTGGCTTTATACAGTGAAAGAGCGAGTGCGTGACGGCAGGTTTCAGTTTCAGATTCTCCACTTTCTGCCTGAATAGATTCTCTGAATTCCTCCTTCGTTATGAATTATATATATAAAGTAGTTGAATATAGAAGAGAACATATTATTTACAATATAGCAATCAAAGTAATTATTTTTTGCAGATTATAATTGCAAGATATTTATGATATAGTGGTAAGCAGGAGAAGCGGGTCACAAAGCATTGTTTACTTATAACAGAACAGAATGCTTAGCTTAAATGGATCGTAAATTCTCTGTGATTCCCAAGATATAAAGTTCAAAATCAGGCAAAATTAACCTAAGGTGAGAGAAGTTGCTATAATGGTTCTCATTTGGAGGGTATGATCTGCAAGAAAATATGAAAAAGATTTCCAAGTACTGGAAGTGTTCTATAACTTGATCTGCAAAGTGGTAAACACATGTACTAATTAGTAAATGGTCACTAGGCTATACAGTTCGGATTTAAACACTTTTCACTGTATGTTAAAGATAACATACCATTCTGTATTGTCCTGCACCTTGACTATTTTTTTGTAATACTACACATTCAGTCTTGAAGATCTATTTGTTTTTAGCTCCTGTATCTAAAGCGTCTTTACACTTTTTCAGCAGTCATTCCATTCCATGATGTGCCATGGTTTATTCCACCAGTTCCCTGTGGATAGACATTTCGGCTACAAAATGCTTTAAAACATTTTTATTTTTGTATGGCTATGCTGGGTCTCCTTTGCTGTGTCGGCTTCTCTCTAGTTGAGGAGAGCAGGGGGATACTGTCTAGTTGCAGTTGCAATGCCCAGACTTCTCCTTGTTGCTGAGCATGGGCTCTAGGCACGTGGGCCCAGTAGTTTCTGTTCCCAGACTCTGTAGCACAGGTTCCACAGGTGTGGTGTGGCGCACAGGCTTAGCTGCTCTGCAGCATATGGGATCTTCCCAGATCAGGGGTCAAACCCGTGTTTCCTGCATCGGCTGGAGGATTCTTTACCACTGAGCCACCAAGGAAGCCCCAAAATGCTATTTTTGAGTACACCATAACCAATACCTGAAGTCCACAACTACATCAGCACCTCATTGATTTGCTCAGCAGATTTATAGAGGGTACCATAAGTGCCAGGTCCCAGATGAGATCCTGGAGCTTTACTGGCAAACAACATGTCAAGCTCCCTGCCTTCCCAGAAGCTTGCCAGGAAGAGAGGCACAATGGCAATGACAGTAACTATGATACTGCTGTGGTATAATAAAGAACACAATGTATCTGATTTTTGTTCCTGGCACAGAAAAACCTTGGAATTTCCTGAGCAAATAGGAGCATCTATGTTATGCTAGTGAGGTGACTCAAAGTGAACCCCTAGATAGCTTCAGAATGGTGGGCTGGGGACTTCCCTGGTAGTTTAGTCAGTAAGACTTCATGCTCTCAATGCAAGGGGCCCCAGGTTCAATTCCTAGTCAGGGAACTAGATGCCACATGCTACAAATAAGACCTGGCCCAGCCTAAACAAATAAATATTGAAAAAAAAAAAAGAAAGAAAGAATGGTGGGCTGGTCCCCAGAAAGACCAATCACATTATTAGAGAATTGGAATTTTTCACCTCCAGAGAGGGGAGGGGTCTGGAGGCTGAGTTCAATCAGGTGACCAGTGATTTCATCTTGCCTTTAGTGATGAAACCTCAATAAGAACTCTGGCACTTAGGCTAGAGGGAACTTCTGGATTGGTGAACCGATTGTGTGCCTGGAGCGTGACACACCCTGACTCCACAGGGAGAAGGCACCAAAGCTGTGTGCTGTCCCTCAGGCTGCATCCTATGTATCTCTTCACTTGGCCGTTCCTGGTCTCTGTCCTTAACAATCAAGCAGTAGTTGTTAGCACTTTCCTGAGTTCTGTGGGTCATTCTGTGCTGTGCTGTGCTAAGTCCCTTCAGTCATGTCCAACTCTTTGTAACCCTAGGGACTGTAGCCTGCCAGGTTTCTCTGTCCTTGGGATTCTCCAGGCAAGAATTCTGGAGTGGGTTGCCATGCCCTCCTCCAGGGGATCTTCCTAACCCAAGGATAGAATCCATGTTTCCTGCGGCTCCTGAATTGCAGCCAGATTTTTTTTTACCGCTGAGCCACTGGGGAAGCCTGTGGGTCATTCTAGTGAAAAACCTAAGAGAGTCATGGGAAACCCTAAATTTGAAGCCAGTTGGTCAGAAGTATGGTTGATCTGGGGACCCTTGAAGTATGGCCAGTAGTTGACATGAGTGCCGTCATGTTGAGGATTAGTAAGATCTGTTTTTCATGCACAGCAATTAACTTCTGACAACACATGTGTATGAGTTTCTCCTCACACTGACAACCAATCCTCCAACCCATTGGTCTTCACCTGGATACCCTACAGTTTAATTCAAGACTCACACTAACTACCTGATCCCACAAGTTAAAGGCTCAGTCCCACAACACTGCTCTTCCTCCCCCAACTTCTGCTGCCAGTCACACGCCCAGTTTGTCACCATGCTTCTGACCAACCAGCTATCAATTGAAGATTCCCACAATTCCCTCATCTTATTTGATAATTTGCTATATTGGTTCACAGAACTCAGAGAAACACTTTACTCAGTTTTCCTGGTTTCTCATAAAGGGTGTTATAAAGGTTACAGTTAGTTGATCAGCCAGACTAAGAGGTACACAGGGCAAGGTCTGAATGGGTCCCAAGCACAGGAACGTCTGTCCCTGTGGAGTTCAAGTGTGGCACCTTCCTGACATATGGAAACTCCCTGAAGGTCATAGTTTAGAGGTTTTTATGGATGTGAGTTTGAGCAAACTCTGGAAGATAGTGGAGGACAGAGGACACTGGAGTGCTGTAGTCCATGGAGTCACAGAGAGTCAGACACGACTTAGCCACTGAACAACGGAGGTTCAATTACACAGGCATGATTGATTAAATCATTATGGCCATCTGTGATAAGCTCAATATCCAGCCCCTCTCCCTTCTCTAGGAGGTGGGCAAAGGGTGAGACTGAAAATTCTAATGCTCTAATCACCTGGTTGGTTTATCTGGTAACCAGCTATCTAGGGACCCACCAAGAGTCACCTCATTAGTATAAACTCAGGTGTGGTTGAAAGGAGCTTATATGAGCAACAAAGAATTCTCACCACTAACACTCAGGGGATTTTCCAAGGGTCTCAGAAGCTCTTAGGCCAGGAACTAGGACAAAGACCAAATATTTCTTATTTTATCACCGTGTCACAGGGACTGATTCTGTTCATGTTTGGAGGCAGGGGCTAACTCCAGACCTTAGCATCAGAATTGAGTAACTACACCCAGCTGGAGGTGAAACAGAACAGTTAAGGTGTAAGGCCACCCAGCCCAGGTGAGAGGGCTCTTCACTGCAGTGGCTTCGAGCACAGGCCCTAGGGTGCTCAGGCTTCAGTAGCTGCAGCGCAAGGGCTCAGTGGTTGTTTCAGGGCTCTAGAGCACAGGCTTAATAGCTGTGGCTCATGGGCTTAGTTGCGCTGAGGCATGTGAGATCTTGCTAGACCAGGGATCAAACCCATCTCTCTTGCATTGGCAGGCAGATTCTTCACCACTGAACCCACCAGGGAAGCCCAGGTTTCAGAAGTTTGAAACAGATTTTCCCATAGCAGCCGTATTACACTGGCAATTCCAATCTCAAACCTATCTGTGAAATGTTATTCAATTTATAACAAAGCTGTCCCCTAATCCTGTGAACTAAACAGAATCCTTTCAACGAAACTTGATTTTCACTAAGTCAACCAGAGTTGGGTTTTGTCTTGTCATTAATAATCTTTTCTGATTAAAAAAACAAACAAACAAACAAACTAAACACTAGAAGAACCTGAATCCTTGAGAATGTATCTCCTTTCCTCCCCTGCCCCACCCCCACACACATATCCTATAGCCACAGGAACAGAAAGGGAATCATTTTTTTCTCTCCTTGAAGCTGCTTTTTTGATCAAGAGACTTCTAGGAAACTAACTTACATATAGGAATCCTCATGCTGTGTAATTACAAGGATGACTAATACTGTTTTCAGCAATAAAAAATAAATGGACTTGGGACTTCCCCAGTGATCTGGTGGCTAAGACTCCCTACTTCCAAACCAGAGGGCCCAGGTTCCATCACCGATTGGGATCTAGATCCCACATGCCTCAGCTGAGAGCTCATATGCTGCAACTAAAGACCCCGCATGGAGCTATGAAGATGCCCCTTGAGCTGCAACTAAGACCCGGTGCGGTCAAATAAACACATGGACTGTGCTGTGCTATTGCTTCAGCCATTTCCAATTCTTTGGGACTCCACGGACTTTAACCTGCCCAGGGGCCTCTGTCCATAGGATTCTCCAGGCAAGAGTACTAGAGTGGGTTGCCATGCCCTCCTCCAGGGGATCTTCCCGACCAGGGATCGAATCTGTGTCTCTTATGTTTCCTGCATTAGCAGGCAAGTTCTTTATCACTGGTGCCACCTGGGAAGCCCAAATAAATACACAAATAAAAATAAATACTAAAATAAAAAAAAATAGACTCAGCCAGCTACTCCAAATCTTTGTGGACTCCTTTGCTGCTCCTCATCCTCACCATGGCCTCCTCTGGTTTCCAAATACTGGGGATCATCTTGATGCTGCTTGGCTGGGTAAATGTCGTCATGTCCTGCACCCAAGCCCTGTGGAAGGTAAACGTTTTCGTCAGCAATGGCATTGTGGTGGCCCAGGTGGTGTGGGAGGGGCTTTGGATGTTCTACGTGGATACAGTGCAAGGTGTACAACTTGCTGCTGGCGCTGCCCCAGGACCTGCAGGCTATCCGAACCCTCTGCACCATTTTTCTACCTGTGGTCCTGCTCGGCCTGCTGGTCTACCTCGTGGGAGCCAAGTGCACACCCTGCATGGAGGACAAGGATTCCAAGGCTTGTCTGGTGCTCATCTTCCAGATCATCTTTGTTATCTCAGCAGTCCTGACCCTGATCACCGGGTGCTGGACAGCCCACACCATCATCTGGAACTTCTACAATGCCTTAGTGTCTGAGGCCCAAAAGCGGGAGCTAGGGGCTTCCATCTACCTGGTCTAGGTGACTTCTGGCCTATTGGTGCTGAGTTGGGGGCCACTGTCCTGCCCCTGCCCTCCTGGGGTTGGGGATCCTAGGGCTCCAGACATTATATGGCCTGATACTCACCATCAGCCCACACATTTGGGGTCCTTCCAAGTGCCCCACTAAGAATTATGTCTAATTCGAGTAGGGAAGTGGGGGTTCCTTTGACAGTGGAGCCCAGACCTTTGAGCTGGAGTCAAGGAGATGGTGATCCATGACAGTTTGGGGGCTGTTTTTGCTTTTTATTGAGGGTGGGAGGGCGGTGGTTACTCCATTTGATAATCCACATGGGCTCTGTTACTGGCGTTTCTCAGCCTTGAATGATGGAGCTAAAAAGGTGATGCTTCTGAGTTTCTGTATCACTCTCCACCCTGGACAACCCTATCTTAGAGACCAGCCTGGAGCTCCAGGCCCCATGTGAAGGGTGCTTGCTGTCCAGGTGCTCTCATCCTATCCCCTGCTGATGCTGGCAGCAGGGCCTCCTTAGGTGTGTGGGGACACGCCTTCCCTTGCTGGTCAAGCCTCTGGAACCCCCAGGGGCTCTTGAGCCTCAGAGAGTCTCCAGAAGAGCAGGTGACAAGTTACTGAAGACCCTCCTGCATCCATGTCTTCTGATCTCCGGCTCCTGCATCCTGAGTCATGGTGCCCTGTACTAACCCCCTGTGTCCCCAGCCCCTGTGTACGTCTGCCCTGTCCTGCCTACACTCACCAGTTTTTACTGAATAAAGCATGTTTTGTTAAGTTAAAAAGAAAAAAAAAAAAGATGGACTTCCGTGGTGGTTCAGTGCTTAAGACTCTGCCTTCCACTGCAAGGGGGTATAGGTTCCATCCTTGGTTGGGGAACTAAGATTGCGCATTCTACACAACTTTAACTTCTTACAAATGGGTTACTTTTATAAGCACACACACACAAAGAATCAAAATTTCTCCCTCTTCTCCTGATCTGCACAAAATGCATTGATGAGAGAATCCTAAGTCAGATTTTTATACTTGCTGACTGCTTTGTTTGCCTTGTTGGTTGAGTAATCTGGCATAATATAGTTTTCTTTTTCACCCTATTTTTCAGTTTTGTTGAAGCATAATTTACCAACCCAGCAGCCATTTTAAGTGCAGAGTGCAGTTTTGACATCTGTAACTATGACTACAATCAAGATAGAGTTCCGATCATTCTTCTCCGTCTACACTGCTCACCCAGACCCTGGCAGCCCGTGTGATGCTTTGTATACTTCAGAGTAAAATTCCACAGAGGTAGAATCACACAGTATGTTCACTTCTGTGTCCGGTCTCTTTCCCTCAGCATAATGTTTTTGATGTTCACCTATGCTATTGATCATATCAATAATATATTCCCTTTTATTGCCTAGTAGTTTTCCATTGAGCTTCCCTTGTGACTCAGTTAGTAAAAACTCCACCGGCAATGTGGAAGACCTGGATTTGATCTCTGGGTTGGAATGATCTCCTAGAAGAGGGCATGGCAGCCCGCTCCAGTATTCTTGCCTGGAGAATCCCCATGGAGAGGACCCTGATGGGCTGCAGTCCATGGGGTCACAGAGTTGGACATGACTGAGCAACTCAGCAGCAGCGCTAGCTTTTCGTTATATGGATATATCACAATTTGTGTTGATAGAATTGATTCCAGTTTTTCATTCATAAAGATAAAGCTGCTAGAAACATTCTGTACAAACCTTTTGGGAGGACCTATGTTGTTTTTTACTAATTTTTTTAATATTTACTTATTTGGCCACATAGTGGGCGGCATGTGGGATCTTAGTTCCCCAACCAGGGGTGGAACCTCAACCGCTTCCTTCATTGGGAGCTCAGAGTCTTAGCTACTGAATCACCAGGAAAGTCCAGGACATATGTTCTTATTTCTCTTGGGTTAATACTAAGAAGTGGAACTGTTGGATCATATGGTCAATCTATGTTTTAATTTTACAAGAAGCTGCCAAACTGTCTTCCCAAAATGATTGTACCATTTAACATTCCCCCTCAGCAGAGTATGAGTTCCAGTTGTTCCACATACGCACCAACTTGATATAATTATGCTTTGAATGAATAAACAAAAGAATAGCACGCTCCTATCTCCTGGGAAAAGCTCACTTTCTTCCCCTGTGTGGGTGACCCAGAAGTTCCTCTGAATTCAGAGTTTAAAGTGGGAGGCATCATCCAGGGTACCAAGGAATAAAAGAGAAATAATGACAAGCTCCAAGTTCACCTAACTCCCAGGGGTGTCTTACTTTTACTGGCCTGTATCCAGCAGCAGAAATTTTAAATAGTTTATCCAACATTTTATTGCTAACCAAAAGAGGCAGGTAGCGTGGGGTGATTTACAGCAACAGCAGAAAGGGTTTAGGTGAGACTTGTTTACTAGGCAGCAATCCATAAAAGACGATTAGATGCAGTCCCCTTCAGTTCAGTTCAATCACTCCGTCATGTCTGACTGTTTGTGACCCTATGGACTGCAGCCACTCCAGGCTTCCCTGTCTGTCACGGAGTCCCGGAGCCTTGTTTACTAGGAGACCATCTGTGAAAGAAGATTAGATGCAGTTCCCCTTAGGCAGTATTTCTCCAACTACAGTTTAAGAAACTTCCTCCCACCTCCTACCCACTTGTGCCAGGATCATTTGGGGGCTTGTTGAAGAATTGCAATATTTGATGCCAGACTACCCCTTATCTCTCATACCTGCAAACGCCACCCAGCTTTACAGATGCTGAATTTTGGGGAACAGGATCTGAACTTTTCCCTTCCTGGCTCAGGCAGAAGCAGCACTGACCGGAGTGGAATTTTGTTAAAGCCCTCGGGATAGGTATTGCCTTGCTGGTCTGGCTCTGCCAAACTCAAACTGTTGGATCACATGGTAAGTCTATGATTTAATTTTACAGGAAACTACCAAACTGTTTTCCCAAAGTGATTGTACCAGGATGGGGAAGCGGAGGTCCCTCTCTTCTAGATAAAGCTGTCTGAGAAGCCAGAATGGACTTCCCCCACCCAAGCACTTGCCTGACTTTCCCAGTTCACACTGTCTGCCTCCCCCATCCTCTACCCTTCTCAGCCTCAGCCCCAGCTCAGGGCTAGGGCTTTTCCTGGCAGAATGAAGCTTTTCCTTGTGTCTTCAGCAGTCACCCTCGCTCTTCCCTTCCTCCCACATGCACTTGGCAGTAGCTGTCTGGAGTCACATATTCCTGGCCTGGTGCCTCACGCAGACTCTGACACATAGAAGGCACTCAATTCATACTTGCAGGATTACAGCAAGGTGTTCCCAATGGTCATCTCTGATCTGTAGAAGTTGCTGATTTTTTTCATGAGCTGCTTCATATGAAATGTTATAGTTTTATTTTTGTTTGGCCAAAATCAAATTTGTTTTCCCTGAGCTGAATTCCATTTTACTCTCAGGCATTCCATCTTCCCTTCCCTCAGGTCTTCCCCAGCTTCATCCATTCTTAGGTCCCTGGTCCCACCTGCCTGCATGCTTAGTTTCTCTGATGCTTCTTCAGATACACTGAGGGGCAACTCTGCCACTGAGCAAGTCCCTGGACACCATCTCCCTTTCTACCCACCTTCTTCAATATCTCTGGAGCTAAGATAGTTTTGCCTTTTTTTTTTTGCCACACAGCACAGCATGTGGGATCTTAGTTCCCTGGGGATCAAACCTGTGTCCAGTGCAGTAGAAAAAATGGAGTCTTAACCTCTGGACTGCCAAGGAAGTCCCTCTATTTATTTTTCTTGAAGTATAATTGATTTACAATGTTGTGCCAATCTCTGCTGTATAGCAAGGTGACTCAGTTATACATATATATACATTCTTTTCATTATGATTTATCCCAGGAGATTGGACAGAGTTCTCTGTGCTATGCAACAGAAACTTTTTGTCAATGGGACGATATAGTTTTGATTTGTTTTAATTTGTATTGAGACAAATGACACAATAAAGTACAGAAATCTTAAGGGTATAGTGCAGTGAATCTTTCATAAGAGCTCTCCTGGGATATAATTAATATATTAATACGATTCACTCAGTTAAACTTTTAGTGGTGTTTATTATATTCACAGAGTTGTGCAACCATCACCACAATTAATTTTAGAATATTTTTGCTACCTCAAAAGGAACTTTTGAGCTCATGAGTTGTCACTCTCTATTTCTCCCTTTTCTCCACTCTAGGCCCGGCAACCACTATTCTGTGCTGGACATTCATAGGAATGGAATCGGACGATGTGTACATTGCTGTGACTGGCTTCTTTCACTTAGCGTGATGTTTTTAAGATTTATTTATGTTGTAGCATGGGTCAATACTTCATTTTTTTTTTCCTGCTGAATGATATTCTTTTATAATGGATATACCAATTCTGTTTTCCAACTGTCAGTCGATGGACATGTGGGTTTGTTATGAGCTGAATTATGTCCTTCAAAAATTAGGGAACTATACTCAAGAAGCTATTAACAATGTATAATGTAATAACATATAAAGAATTTTAGAAAGAACACATTCACTAGTGGCTCAGTGATAAAGAATCCACTTGCCAATACAGGAGATGCAGATTTGATCCCTGGGACAGAAGATCCCCTGGAGAAGGAAATGGCAACCCACTCCAGTATTTTTGCCTGTAGAATCCCATGGCCAGAGGAGCCTAGGGGGCTACAGTCCATGGGGTCTCTAAAGAGTCAGACATGAATGAGCAACTCAACAACAATAAATACATATGTGTATATACATATATATCTACAACAGAATCACTTTGCTGTACACCGGAAATGAACACAACACTGTAAGTCATCTGTATTTCAATAAAATAAAAAATAAAAAATTCACATGTTGAAGTCCTAATTTCAAGCACTTAAAAATGTGATTGTATTTGAAGACAGGGTCTTTAAAGAGGTAATTAAGTAAAATGAGGATGGGCCCTAATCCGACTGACTGGTTTCCTTAGAATAGGAGGAAATAGGGACACAGACACACGGAGAGAAAACTATGTTAGAATACAGGGAGAAAACAGTCAAGTACAAGCCAGTGAGAGAGGCCTCAGAAGAAACCAGCTCTGTTGACACTTTGATCTCTGTCTTCTAGTCTTCAGAATGGTGAAAAAATTTCTATTTAAGGCACATAGTCTATGGTACTTCGCTCCAGCAGCCCTGAAAGTGAAAGTGTTAGTCACTCAGTCATGTCTAACTCTTTGCCACCCTATAGACTATAACCCGCCAGGCTCCTCTGTCCATGGAATGCTCCAGGCAAGAATACTGGAGTGGGTAGCCATGCCCTCCTCCAGCAAATCTTTCCCACACAGGGATCGAACCCAGGTCTCCCACATTGCAGGCAGATTCTTTACTGTCTGAGCCACCAGAGAGCACCTAGCAAACGAATAAAGGGTTGTCTCCGCCTGTTGGCTACAATGAATAATGCTGCTATGAGCAACGTTTGGGATTTTGTTTTGTTTTGTTTTTTGTTTTTGGGCATGCCACATGGCATGTGGGATCTTGGTTTCCCAATCAAGGATGAAACCTACACCCTCTGCAGTGGATGAGCAGAGTCTTAACCACTGGAACTGCCAGGGAAGTCCCTGAATATCTGTATACAGGTTTTTTGTGTAGACATATGTTCTCATTTTGCTAGGAGAAATTCTATAGAAGGGGAGTTTACACGATGAATTTTTACATATGTCTACATGCCTGTTCGGAGAAGGAAATGGCAACCCACTCCAGTGTTCTTGCCTGGAGAATCCCATGGATGGAGGAGCCTGGTGGACTGCCGTCTATGGGGTCGCAAGGAGTCAGACATGACTGAAGCGATTTAGCAGCAGCACATGCCTGTTACCAGCACCCAGATCAAGAAATAGAATATTTCCAGTACCAGTGGGTTCTTTCAGGCTCTTTCCCTATTTAACCCTATTCCCTATTCCTACAGGATAACCAGTTTTCTGACTTCTATCATTGTTTTGTGTTGTCATCACAAAAAAGAAATAATAATTGTGTGAGATGATAGAAGTATTAGCAATTGCTAAGGTGGTAACCATATTGCAATATATGAATGCATCAAGTTAACATGTTTTATACCTTAAATTTATACAATATTTTATGTCAATTATAGCTCAAACAGACAAATAAATAAATAAGTTTTACCTGTTCCTGGGTATCATGTAAATAACTCATTATATACTCTTCAGTGTCTGACATATTTCATGCAAATTTGATTTTATATTTCATATTTCATGTAATATATTCACTTATGTTCTCACATATAGCCTTAGTTTGTCCATTATCATTTCTGCATAGCATCCCAAATAAATTTTGAGCATATTACAATTTATTAACCCATTCTACAGTTGATGAACATTTGGTTTGCTTCTATTTTGTTGAAGAATTAATTTCTAGTTCTTTGATTAGATATGACATTCATTTCAGTTAGATATACACTCAAGCGTGGAATTCCTGGGCAAGGCTGTAGGGTATGCATTTATTGGTTATATAAGTTCCAGCCATCCATGTATTCATAAATATCTCCCCTTCTCATGAGTTGGTGATTCTCAAGTATTTATGATTAGTCTTTGCTTCCCCACCCCCCCCCCCCCCCACACAGACACTTTTTAAAATGTCTGCTACACTCTGGGCAAGGCAAATGGGAGGAGTCAGAGTCCAGTTCTGTTTCCTCCATCAAATCACATCCTCAGATAGATTATATTACCCCTGATGTGGATGCAAGACTGCAGGGAATTCCCGCCCACCATTTGTATGCAGCTCATATACTATTTATATAATTTACATGTTCAGTCCAAACAATCTCTAGAGACAAAAAGCACTATATTTTTCTACCTGCTTCTTCGACTGGCACATGAGAACTCCAAGCAAGCTGGCAAGGGTTCTTCTAGTGCCTTTGTGCCCAGGAAGATGTCTGACTTTGGGTGGAGAGGGAGGACGTGGAAGAAGGTCCTTCCCTGAGGGAATAAAAGCCTTTGATACCATGCAGGGGCCTGTGGGCCTCCTGGGCACAAGGCCTCTCTGTCCCTCATTTCTTTGATTATAGGAAGCTACCTTCATTCAACCTCCATGATCTTCCCTGAGTTCCAATGGGGAGATTCAAGCTGTTGTTAATTATCAAAGGGACAGGAGGTGAGACAGGGAGAAACAAACATCAAGAGCAGCCTTGGGGCAAGGCCCATCAGAGGATACACACAACCATATCTCCAAGCTATTCTGCAGATACTGAAATGCCCTCCAAGTGGAAGAAGGTAATGATTAATAATGACATGCTGCCCACAAGCATGCAGACCCCAGATCAGTTGGAACTGAAGGCTAACGATGCTGACTCTAACTTACCACACCACCAACCCATCCAAAGAATGTCCATGAGCTGATCACGCCCTCTATGGACAATTAATACAAAATTTCTCATTATCTTCCCCAAGTTGGAACACACGGTTGTGACGGCATTAGCCCACCATTGTCCCCTTGGCCTGGCAAAACAGTAAAGCTATTCCTATCTACTTCACCCAAAACTCTGTCTCTGAGATTTGATTCTGTACTGGTGCAGAGAGAAGCTGAGCTTTCAGCATCATCTTGTCTGGTGGACAAAATCAAGAGCTAAGTCCTGTGTCTCAGACCCCAAGTGCATCTAGAGCAAACAGAAGGGACAGCTCATGAGGGGAACAGAGAGGGCTTCCTAGATGGAGAGAAGTTTGCCACGGAGCCTGAAGTGTAGACAATACTGAATAAGGTAGCCAAGAAGGGAAACTCTGCCAGAAAGGGACAAAGGCATGAACAAGCTCTCAAGAGTCAGTGTGGAGAGATGGGCTTGACTGAGATTCTGACATAAAGGCCTTGNGGGATTGAACCTGGGCCCTCGGCAGTGAAAGCCCAGGGTCTTAATCACTGGATTACCAGGGAATTCCCAGGAGGTTGCTATTAGGGAGTCATCCTAGTGTCTGCTACAGGAACAGGACTCATACACACCAACCCTGTCAGTGAAGGTAGAACTTTCAGGGCAGTCTTTAAAAAATCCATTTTGTTTGATATTTTCCACATACTTACAGGTATATTCATCTATTAGGGAAGAAACACTTGTGAAAGCACTGCTAGAAAATAGTTTCCTAGTCAAGGTGCCAGGCCGTGAAACATGCTATCGGTATGCCCTTCAGGCTCTGAAATGTTTACATTATTCTGTCAATTCTGAAGCAGGTGGTTAGGAAACTCAGCTGACTTCTGGGGGCTCATACATATTCATAAGGAGAATGGAGATTGGACCTGAGTCCCCAGGGCATGCTGGAAAATCCTCCAGAGCTCCTGTTTACTAGGCAGAGTTCCCAGAAACTGCTGTTCTCTGCCCCCTGGCTTCTTCATCCCTTAGATGCTTGTATAGAGCCCTTCTAGATCCAGAGAAGGAGACACCAGGCTCACTTGCGTCATAACCTGATTTTCCAGAAAAACTCACAGCTATCTTGGCCCCATGCTGCCGAAGAAAGTACTTCCTGTTTCCCAGGGGTAAGAACCTTAGTGCATAGTCATTGTTTTTCAAAGGGTGGTTTGCTGGCTGGCAGAATTAGTGTCATGGGGGGTGGGGTGGGGAGGATTGCTCGTTAAGATGCATTTTCAGGCCCACTTCACACCTACTAGATAAATGGGTAAACATTTCTGCAGCAGAGTCCAGGAAGTTCATTTTAGAAGTTGGTGGGTTCATTTTAGAATTTTAGAAGATTCTTGTGTACAATGAACTTGGAGAACCAAGTTCAATTACAGGAAAATTAACAACACAGATACATTCTTGAAACTATATCCAGTCCCAAGCACCTGCTCCCACCAGCTTGAAGGGCTTGCAGTTCTACGCACCTTCTCTTGGACCTGCTAGGACTTTGAAAGCAGTTTCTGTCTGCTATGACTTGTCAGCCTTTCGTTATCCTTCAAGACTTGGCTTTGATCTCACATATTACAACAAGCCTTTCAAGAACTCTGGGTAAGGTACCTTTCCTCTGGCCCCCACTGCCTCCTGTGATCACCAGTCAGAGCCCCTAGAGAGCTACAGTATTGTTGCCTGAGCAGGTGCCTGTCTATCGTCTTAAACTGAACCAGCTGCTCCAAGGCTGGGCTGACATTTTTTCATGGGCATGTCTGGCACCTAGCATACACAGTGCCCAGTAGGCACTATATAAGTAGTGAATAAAGGGAAGAATTATCTATTATAATTTGTGCTTTTTTGTGCTTATTAAAAAAAAACCTTGCTTACCCCATGTAACAAAGATATTCTTCTATGTTTTCTTCTAGAAGTCATATTGTTTTACTTTTTACATTTTAGTCTGTGACCCATCTTGAATTAATATTTCTGTATGGTCTGAGGTTGGGGTAAAGGGCTTTTTGTTTCTTTGCCACACTTGGGCATGAGGGATCTTAGTTCCCCAGCCAGGGATTGAACCCTAGCACCCTGCAGTGGAAACAGAGCCCCAACACTGGACTGCCGGGTAAGTCCCACAGGTTTTTTGTTTGTTTGCTTTTTTTTTCTTTTTCTTTTTTGTTTGTTTGTTTGCTTTTAAGGTATATCCTGTTGCTCCATTTACTGGGGAGCGGGGACTTCATTCTTCCATTGAACTGGACTTTGGGCCTTTGTCATAAATCCAAGGACATGTAGGGAGCTGTATCTGGACGCTCTGTCCTACTCATCTATTTGTCTGTCAGGCCAATAGCACACTGTCTTAATGACTGTGGCTTTATGGTATGTCTTGAAATCTCATCATATAAGTCCTGCTACTCTGTTCCTCTTTTTTGAGATTTGGCCACTATAGGTCTTTTGCATATAGATTTTAGAATCAGTTTGTGAATTTCTCAGTTTGTAAGTTTTAATCTCTTATCTTTTATGCTTTATCTTCTCCAGAGACCTGACCACACAGCAGCACTACTTGCTAGAAGCTCCTTTTTTCTAAATCAAAGACTGCCTTCTTGGCATCTAGCAGCCATTTGCAGCTGACAGGGCTCTTCCCAGAGTTCAGCAACCCAGAGGCTGTATAAATAAAGTCCAGACTCAGAACACAGCTTCCAGTCAGCTCCGCAGAGTCCTTATTTGTGGCCCCAGCATTAACCTGCCCTTGAAAGGATCCCGTGACTAGACAGAAATGCATATGGAAATGTAATATATGATAAAGATGGCATTGTGTGCTTTGTGAAAAAGATGGATTATTCAAAAAAGAATATATTTGAATCAGTTCTAATGAGGTGGATGAAACTGGAGCTGATTATACAGAGTGAAGTAAGAACAGTGTGGAAATTCCTTAAAAAACTGGAAATAGAACTGCCATATGACCCAGCAATCCCACTGCTGGTCATACACACCGAGGAAACCAGAACTGAAAGAGACAAGTGTACCCCAATGTTCATTACAGCACTGTTTATAATAGCCAGGAAATGGAAGCAATCTAGATGTCCATCAGGAGACAAATGGATAAGAAAGCTGTGGTACATATACACAATGGAGCATTACTCAGCAATTAAAGAGAACACATTTGAATCAGTTCTAATGAGGTGGATGAAACTGGAGCTGATTATACAGAGTGAAGTAAGCCAGAAAGAAAAACACCAATACAGTATACTAATGCATATATATGGAATTTAGAAAGATGGTAACGATAACCCTGTATGCAAGACAGCAAAAGAGACACAGATGTATAGAACAGTCTTTTGGACTTTTTGGGAGAGGGCAAGGGTGGAATAATTTGGGAGAATGGCATTGAAACATGTATAATATATGTGAAATGAATCACCAGCCCAGGTTTGATGCATGATACAGGATGCTCGGGGCTAGTGCACTGGGTTGACCCAGAGGGATAGTATGGGGAGGGAGATTTGGGGGGGGCTTCAGGATGGGGAACACGTGTGCATGGCAGATTCATGTTGATGTATGGCAAAACCAATACAATATTGTAAAATAATTAGCCTCCAATTAAAATAAATAAATTTAAAATATAAAAAATAAACAAGATGTGATTAGTAATAAATTCACAAATTTGTAAAAACAAATAAATAGATAAATAAAATAAAAAGAAAGAGACAAAAAATACTTTTATTTCTAGAAAGATTTGAACTAAATTTAATGTTCAGTTACAGTAATTGTATTAGCCTAAGCTGAAGAATTGATGCTTTTGAAATGTGGTGTTGGAGAAGACTCTTGAGAGTCCCTTGGACTGCAAGGAGATCCAACCAGTCCATTTTGAAGGAGTTCAGCCCTGGGATTTCTTTTGAGGGAATGATACGAAAGCTGAAACTCCAGTACTGTGGCCATCTCATGCGAAGAGTTGACTCATTGGAAGACTCTGATGCTGGGAGGGATTGGCGGCAGGAGGAGAAGGGGATGACAGAGGATGAGATGGTTAGATGGCATCATCGACTCGATGGACATGAGTCTGAGTGAAATCCGGGAGTTGGTGATGGACAGGGAGGCCTGGCGTGCTGCGATTCATGGGGTTGCAAAGAGTCGGACACAACTGAGCGACTGAACTGAACTGAACTGAAGCCTTTGGAATATTCAATTTCCCCAACATCTTGTCATTTTATATTTTCTTTCTCTAGATTTACTACTGTATTGCATATATATTTTATTTAAATTGTACCAAATAATTTGTCGAGATAGGCAAGGTAGAAATCATTTTAAACGAACATGTTCAGAGAGTTAGTATTAATTAAAATATTAAATAACCACATGCATTATTTGGATATACTCTTGTTCTAATTCATATTTTGTCTTTTAAAATATGATTTTTAAAAGTAATTTCACTTTCATTGAAGAATGCATTTTAAATGTTAAAGTATGTTATTGATTTTGTTCAAATTATATACATCCATGAAAAGTATGTCTATTTAGAACATAAATTTGATATCTAGAATTATAGAAACTGTTAGTTCTGTCTAAAAACAAAACACCTAAAAGTAAATGCTTTATGAGTATTCATGAGTATTAGGTTCATGAGTATTAGGTTCATGAGTATTAGGTTGAGTTATTTGCACATTGACAATTGTGACAAATGTCATAGATATAACTTGTAAAATAACTGTTATTCTATTTTGTTGATAATCATATATTTTATTGGAATATTTGTAAACTAACTTTACAAATTACATTCACTTAATAACATTTCCTCTAAGAGATTAATGAGATAATATACATATGTACAATAATTCAGTTTCATAATTGTGTTTTAGAAATGCTTGGCTCTTGAAGAGACACACATGCTTTCCTAAGTTAGGTTTCTCTCTATACAGGTTGATGGGATTCTCCAAGCAAGGATACTGGAGTGGGTTGCCATGCCATTCTCCAGGAGATTTTCTTGATCCAGGGATCAAACCTGCATCTCTTAAGTCTCCTGCTACCTGGATATATCTTCAAAATTTAAATATTATCTAGTTCAATTTCAATAATAATGTTATAAAATATCTAGTAAACATTTTTCCCACCTGTGAAAACAAAAGTTCTAGTAATACTAGGGTGTAGCTTATGCTTTAAAAAAAAAAATCAATTTTCTGTCATATTGTTTCCTAACATATTTTTGTTTTCATTATTCATCTTATGAAATATATAGAAAGTGGCACTTCTGTAGTAGTAGAATGGATGCTAACTGTGTTTTAGTGATCACTTTAGTGGAATTTTTTATAATAGCTATTTCTCTTAGATAAGCAATTGAATCTCATGACATATGAACACATCTAATGATGTAGATTTACATCATGTCACATTTTGCATGCTGAAATAATGAAGAGTCACAACAGAAGCAGCCTATTTTTTATGGATCTAGAGTACATTCCATCACTTAGTTCTTTCCAAAGAAATTTAGATTTACAAAAATGGCAAAATGAAAACAATTTTTCTCTTGAATCATGATCAACATGTGAGAAAACCTATCAGTTTATGTATTCTGAGATGTAGTATAGAGATATATTGGAAATGACTTTTGATTTGTGCCCCAATTCAGAACATAAAGAAATCTTTCTCTAGAACTGTATTGTCCAATATGGTAGCCGCAGACACAGCTAAGAGACTTCACTTTCACTTTTCACTTTCATGCACTGGAGAAGGAAATGGCAACCCACTCCAGTGTTCTTGCCTGGAGAATTCCAGGGACGGGGGAGCCTGGTGGGTTGCCGTCTATGGAGTCACACAGAGTCGGACATGACTGAAGTGACTTAGCAGCAGCAGCACCACCACCACCATACTAAATTATAATTAAATAAAATTGAAAATCTGAGTTCCTCAGTTGTACAAGTTGCATTTCAAGTACTAAATAGCCTTTTGTGGCTAGTGGCTACTGTACTGGATCACAAAGAATACTTTGATCACCTCCCATCATTACAGACATTTCTGCATTGCATATGAAAAACCTAGAACATCATCTCACCAACTGCATTCCAGTTGGACAGTGCTACTCTACATAATTAACCGAAAAATTATACAAGTGGAACATTTTCCCACTCCCGCATTGATCAGGATTTGTTCTAACATCACAAAATATGTTGTCTTATATAATCTAAAGCTTTATCATTAGGGAAGGAAACCTAAATAAGGAAACATGAAGATAAATTAAGAAATTTCCTGGAAAATAAGAAATCAACGAATTGCTCTCCAAAAAATTATGACCTTCCTTTTAAAAATTATAATTGTTGATAATTATGTATTACTTTTCATTTCTATAAAAAGCTTTTACAGTTTTTTTACTGCTTTGTTAATGATTTTATGTACAAATGTTCCCATAAAATTATATCTCCTAAATTAATCTACAATCTTTGATTTCTCTATATAATAATGTGAGACACACTAGGATACTAGTCTGTTTTTCTGCCTTAATAAGTCTAGTATTCTGAAAATAACACGTTACTTTTGATAACAGAAACTCCTGCAATGCTTCAGTGTCATTGCTATTAAATTTTGATATGTAGCACTGCTACTATTTACAGATGTAAGGCATAGGGGTAGATAGATATTGAACATTTGGTCTAATTTTATTTATAATAACTTCATAAATCATTATTCAGTCAATACTTGAACTTTTCCATTAAAGTAGAATCCCACAATTAGTTTATGTGGGCTTCATTTAATCAACCTATTCATTTGCAGATTCTAGAGAATGCAGGTGAATTCATCATATTTCTTGCCCTCAAGAAACTTATGGTTTAGTGGAAGGCTTCTGACAAGTGAGCAGGCAATTACAATAAAGTATGAGAAGTACAGCCAAATGGTGAACTATTGATGTTAATGAGAAGTAAGAAAAGTAATTAATAATTATTATAATTGCTGTGCTGTGCTAAGTTGCTTTAGTCGTGTTCAACTTTTTGCAACCCTATGGACTGTAGCCCAGCAGGCTCCTCCATCCTTGGGATTCTCTGGGCAAGAACACTGGAGTGTGTTGCCATGCTCTCCTTCAGGGGATATTCCCAACCCAGGGATCAAACTTGTGTTTCTTATGTCTCTTGGCAGGTGGGTTCTTTGACACTAGGGCCATTTATTGACCTTTTATTATGTAATGGGGACTTTGACACACTGGGGCACTTTCCATAAGGAGTTTAACCCACTTTGACTGCCACCTGAATGAGACTAGTCTGAGTGGTCTAAATTCCCCAGTGAATATTGAATTTCTGAGAAATTTAAGAAAAGACAAGCTAAATTTCTCATTCCATGGATCCCTTGGGTAAACCTTCCCAGTTTGTGGAGGTAAATGCACTAACAAGCTGGGGCAACTTGTGTGATGATGAATTAAATCCTTCTAACACTGCAGCTAAAATGTGTCAGGCCGATACTTTATAATAAGGATGTCAATGTAAAGTAATTCTTTGAAAATGTATGTGTTACAGTCATTGTGAATACCAGCAAATGAACATCTCACAGAGAAGAATACTGTGTCAGACAGTATCTTCATATTTATAGGGGGCATCCAGGAACTTAAAGGTTGCTGGACAGGTGAAGTAAAATTGACAAAAGGATATGATCTAGCTGGCTCATTCATTATTCACACTGCTGCTGCTGTTGCTAAGTTGCCTCAGTCGTGTCCAACTCTGTACGACCCCATAGACGGCAGCCCATCAGGCTCCCCCGTCCCTGGGATTCTCCAGGCAAGAATACTGGAGTGGGTTGCCATTGCCTTCTCCGCATCATTCACACAGTGGAAACTAAATACAGGGTCTTCTATCTCAGCAGCTGAGAGTTTCCTGTATAGTTGCTCTGGAAACGTACACCAGCTGGCAAAAGAGCAGTCAATATCTCCTGTTGGGTCCTGTATCATCAATTCTGCAAAGTGAGATTATTCTATAGAAGATGCAACACACAAAGGACTTTACTTAAAAGGAAATAGGTAGAGGCTCATTGGGAGACTATTTAAAAAGTGATACCTGCTGTTTCTGAACTTGAAGAAGCTACTTTTCAAAAGATGCTACCTCTGTATCTCCAAAGTCATTAAAGGAGAATTATTATCGTCATTTCACATTTATAATTACTTCAGTTACTGGAAATGCAGAAGGAGAGCCTTTGGTACCCAAATGGCAGATTAGGATAAATGAAAGTCTGATACCCAGAAGGACAGGTGGCTTGAGAAAGACTTGAAGAAGGTAAAAGTGTGAACCTTGTGAGAACTAGTGGAACAACATAGAGGTAGAATAAAGGCCTTGAGGCAGGAGAATCACGCATGATAACTTAGAGACATGAGGAGCACAGATGTTCAGAGTGGTAATACAACCCAGATCGTTTCAAGCTGGGGAGACCATCATAAGTACCACAGCTTTGCTCTGAGTAAGAAGGACCAAAATTTAAGGGCTTTGAGCAGGGGATGTTATGATTAGACCTCCATGTTACCATAGTTCATAGTGACGAGCTCATGGAGGCTAGGCTATAGTGGGACCAGAATTAACTGAGAGATTTTATTAAGAGGTTGTAGCAGGAATTTTGGCAAGATGTTGTGACTTTGGGATTGTAGAAGTGAGAAGAGGTCAAAAACTGGATTTATTTTAATTTTGAGCTGATAGACTTTCCTAAGGAATTGAATATTAAGTGTGAGGAAGATACTTCCTTTGACCTGGCAGCAGTGTAAATGGAGTTGTAAATAACTGAAATAGGAAAGTGAGGATGGAGTGGGCATTGGGAAGATCAAGATTGCAGCTTCAGACATGTCAAGTTTGGGATATCTACTGAGCATCCAAGCAAAGATGGATATATGCATCTGGACTTTGGAAAGATACCTGGATGAGAGGTATAATGTGATGGTCATCAGCATAAGATAACATGTAAAGCCACGAGACTGGGTGAGATACCCAGAGAAGCACGTGCAGACAGAGAAGAAAAGTGAAGTGGGATGAAGACTGAGTTGTGGGGAACTCCGACATTAAAGATTAGAAGAACAGAGAATGACAAATGAGACTAGGGAGCGAACAGTAAATTAGACTAAATAAAAGTGGAGTATTCTAAATGCAAGTGAGGGAGGGTATTGATAACACATGTGTGCTCAATTGTGTCAAATGCTGATGACAGTTGGAGTAAGATGGGGAATAAGAAATCTCGGATGTTAGTAGAGAGAACACAAGTAAGGGAATCAAAAGGAATGTTTGAACTGCACACTTGGGCAACTGAATGTCTGGTGTTTCCATTCGATGAGTTAAAGCTTGAATCCCAGGATTGTTTAGGCTCTCTGGTGCCCCAAAGGGGTATCCAGTGGGGACCCATGTTAGGATAGGCAGAGAAAAGGGTGGGAAGCACCGGAATAGCAGCAGAAGGGGTGGTAGGTATCTTGGTTCCTTGATCAAGGAGGACTTCCAATAGGGCAGCACCAGGACTGGGAGCCTGTGCCTGCGACAACTCACAGATATCAGAGATCTGGCCTGAGCATGCCAAGCACTAAACAGTGTCCATGCATGACTGGAAAATGAAGGTGTACACTTGGACACTGCAATCAAGGAGATCAGAGGGATATGAGAATTTTTCGGAGTTTGAAAATCCCTGGCTTTAAAACCTACTGCAACATTTCAAAGCACATATGCACAGACCATAGAAATTAAATTTAAAACAGCTGCATGTACAGAAAAAAAACATCATTTTCATAGGAAATTTTGGGTCAATCAGTTATGAATAAAAAAGGCAATTTTGAAATTACTTGTTTCCTTGCAATTGAAGGTACAGCTTTACCATACAGAAACAAATCATGAAGTCACTTCTGTGTCTTGTACAATCACCAATAGTTACAGGAAATGTCAGTAGAAGCTTTAAAATGCTCTTTGTAAATTTATAGTTACAGGTATATATTAATTGAATTATATTTATATATTAGAATTATATGAAACTGATTTACATGAAGAGTTAAACATCTCTAGAAAAATTGTTCCTCAAGAATTATCAGCTCAAGATAATACTAAAACTTTTATTTCAAAATAATTTATCAGAAATGTATTACAATATTTTCACAGTCTATAAAATACTCTGAAAAGTTCTAGTAACAACTGCATCAGCAAAAAGATCCTTTTAATCAAAAATTACTTGCCCTCTTACATTGCCAAGAATGACTAATGTCACCTTAAATTATGTTACTGAAAATGAGTTGTTTTAATGTTTAAATTCTGATGGCCAAATTATGAATATTCATAATAGTGAGCCATAAAATTTTATCATCAAGATATCACTTAGTTAAGTGTTATTATTTTATATTATATTATATTATATATATTTATATATAAGTATACCAAAATATTTTCTTTTGAAATTTTTATTTGTCATTATTCATATGTTAAATACTGTTATTGTGTTGTATAAGTACTAAAATATTTTAAAAGAAAAATATTTGCTTTAGTACCTTTAACTGTACTTTTTTTCCACATCTTAAGGCAGTGACCACATTTTTGCTTGACTTAGGATCTCACAAACTAGGTAGCCAGCTCTGTTAAGTTGATTTGCTATGATGTGCTATTTCAGAGAATAGAAAGGTTTTGAATAAAAAAAAAAAAAAGGTTTGGGAACAAATGTAAGGAAAAGGGTAGCTGAAGTGTGGAGAATGTTCATATCAGGCAGTGCCCAGAGACTCTGAGAATCTTACTTAAGATTGATAGATTGGACCAGTGAAAATGTGTAAAGTTGAGTAGATCCTGCAGATCCTTCGATGACAGAAGCGGCACCTCTGTCTCTTTTGTATTAGGTATATGTTGGCCAGTTGCAACTTGACTTTATGCTGTTTCTTAGCTAGCTGCCAGCCCCAGTTCCTCAGGAATCATTGACTTCACTCTGGTACATTAATAAGAATTTACTCCTTCTACAGTATTAACATTGAGTTGCCTATATGACAGGCATCTTGTGCCTTCATTCCTTGTGACAATTGCTTTATGGCTTGCTCAAATATTTGAAACCAATCTTTAAATTTTCTGTTCTTGGTTTGCTGTTAAATACAGCACATCTGCCCTTTCCTCACACAACCAAGTCTCTGAAAGGCTGATGGTCCATCCTGTTATTGTGTCTCCAAGTCCTCTTAGAATGTGTTTACAAGCACATTCTATTCTAAATGTTAAAATAAAACATTTCAAATGGATAAAAAAAAAAAATCTTTTGTTTGGAGTCACATGCACATGCACACACTTTCTCTCTCTCTCTTTCTATGATAGGCATGAAATCGTCCAGAAGAAACCTATATGCAAGCTCTGATATGGAGAGTCAGTAGAGAGAAAGGTCTGGAAAAACATGTTTCTGAAAAGTGGCAAAAAATTCAGCAATTAGCAATTAAACAAGATTTTCTTTCTATAAACAGCCTCAGAATTTAAATTATTTTCAGGTAGCAGTCATACAGAACCAAGAATTTCAAAGGAAATTTAGAGAAGGTGAGCTGGAAGAAAGAAGAGATGCTGGAGACCTGCTTAATCAGATAAAACAAACAAATACTAAAGAAATACTTAGTAGAACTAATAAGAGTATCAAATTTAAATCTACTGTTCCCTCCCCTCTGTGTAAAGATGTCTTTAATATGGTAATGGATGTCAAAGGGTGGGGAGAGAGAAGTAATCACATTCAATATGAGATAAGAGGACTCCATCATTTCTGCATATGAAGCTTTAGACCTGCATTTTATTTCAAGTTTGGTGAACAGCAATCAGTTCCCATTTGTGATTAGTCTCTGTCTTTTCACTGAAGAGAGAGTTGAGACAGAGTTTTAAAGGTTATTCTACACCAGACAAAAGGAATACATGAAAAATAAAAGGCTTTTCAAATGATCTAAAGTGCACTTGAATCTGCCACTTTGATATCATTAGCAAATTGTGATTGATTAAGTATCACAGTTAAATCTCTTACAAGCCTTTTGGAATAAAAGCGGGTATAGCAAGTGTGGATATTCCCAGTATGTGGCATTATTTTCTAAATGTAGAATGACATTTTTTCCAGGTTGCATAATCCTATCTTTTACTCCTGAAATTATAAAGTTAGAATCCTGAGGGTATTTGTTCCTGAATCAGCGTTCAAGCAGATGACTGTCTTTCTATTTCAGACTGGGAATTCTTGTTAACAGTCTTGGTTAGTGTTAAAGTTCCACTTCCTTGATGAAACAGAATCTGAGCCAAATATAATTTATTCGATTGTTCTTGTAGTCACTTTTTAAATTATAAGTGTTTACTTATCATAAGATTAGTCCATCTCAACTAATCAGTTTGAGGAAACTCGTTTTCAAAGCAAGAAGATGCTGTTTGTTTTAATATTGGTTTAAACAAAAAGGCAACAGAAAATTCACTAAATCACCAAAATTCTCTGAAATATAATTATATACCTGTGAAATCAAGGTGGCTTGATATACAAGGTAGGCTTTAATCCACATCTTTTTCTGATGGTTTGGGGGGTGAGTGAGTATTTTGTTGTTTTACTTACTAAGTTCTATCTGACTCTTTTGCCACCCCATGGACTGTAACCCTCCAGGCTTCTCTGTTCATGGGATTATCCAGGCAAGAATACTGGAGTGGTTTGCCATTTCCTTCTCCAGGGGCATCTTTCTGACCCAGGGACTGAACCTATATCTCCTTCATTGGTAGACAGATTCTTTACCACTGAGCCACCAAGAAAGCCCAAAGGAAGTATTCAGTCAGTTCAGTTCAGTAGCTCAGTCATGTTTGACTCATTGCGACCCCATGGCCTGTAGCACACCAGGCTTCCCTGTCCATCACCAACTCCCAGAGCTTACTCAAACTCATGTCCATCAAGTTGGTAGAAGTATTTAGGGAAACAAAATAAAGGACATTGTATTACAGACTGCCACAGGAATATGGAATTCACAGATCACCTTTTAAATATGTGAAAGTGGAAGCAGTAGATTGCACAATTAAACAACATAAACAATATGAAAGGAAGATTAAGAAACTGAAGTCCAGCTGTAGTTCTGCCAATTGCTGGCTATTTCACATGGGCCTTCATTCCACTTCTCAGAAACTGAATTTTCTGCTTTGTGCTACTTCCTGGATTTGAATAGAGGACCTAGAATAAGATTTTTCAGTATCCTATTTACTGTGATCCATTCAAAGCTATTAGTAGGATGGTAAACAGCAGTTGCTTCTCTATGAAGGCATTTGGTAAGATCTGGCTTTTGAAATTGGATGTGACCCCATGATTGGCTCTAGCCCCTGTGAAATACGAGTGGCAGTGACATCAGTCATTTCTAGAGAAAATAAAGAACCAATATGTGATTTGTCCCTGACATGATAACCATGGAAAGTCATGTCAAGATAGAACATTTGTAGTCTGAGTATCTGTATAAAAAGGAGTGTTCTAAACTCTCTGTTGATCCACAATGGATATGTCACATAAAACAGTAAATCAACATTCAATATATTATTAACAGAAACCACTGCAAAATTAGAATAATTTGTTACTGCAACATATATTATTTGTCCTGATTGGTACAACATGTTTTCTCACCCCAATAATTTCTTACAGGAAATAATATATCCATGTATTTAGCTTATATTACAGTATAAAAACTTTAAAGCACTGTAAAGTAAAATAAAGTAAAAAAATAATAACAATTAAAAAGAAAATTAAAAATATATAATATAATTTTAATTAAAAATTATTTTAAAAATCAATATTCAACCTTGATATAGTAAACTAGTTAATCCTTCTTTATTTTTTATCTATGCATTACTAAATTTCTGGGGATTTTTGTGTATTTTACATCCTCTGTGGTAACTGCAGTTGTGTCAAATCTCTTTACTTGGGTTTCAATGTGATTGTAATTCACCATCCAGATAGTTATACAGTAATCTCTAAAATTTATAGCTTCCACAGGCCACTCCTTATTCTTGGAAGCCTTATATTAATGTCTCCTTTCTAAAATTCTACTCAACTTATTTTCAAAAACATTCACAAGTCTATGTGGCTTAGTAAGTGTATATAACTTTGTTTTATTTGAAGTGCCTGAGAAAGCTGGATTTCTCATCCAACCATTCACACATCCCCTTTCCCACTATTATTTCTCTCAAGCTATTGTTCCTCTTTAGTGATCTCCTTCCTACTACATCTCCATCTTGCTGAAACCCCACTATTCCTATCTGGAGAAAAGAATAGCAGAATTTCAAATTCTCTGCATAGCAAATCTGATACCTATTTCTCATTTATTTATTCAAGACATTGCCATCAAATGCCTACTGAATACTTGGTGAAAGTGAAAGTCATTCAGTCATGTTCAGCTCTTTTGTATCCCACACAGTCCATGGAATTATCCAGGCCAGAACATTGGAGTGGGTAGCCTTTCCCTTCTCCAGGTGTTCTCCCCAACCCTGGTATTGAACCCAGGTCTCCTGCATTGCAGGCAGATTCTTTACCAGCTTAGCTGCCAGGGAAGCCCGTATTCTCACAGATACTATAAATACAGAGTGGGATGTGATCCTTTTCCTTAAATCTCAATCTCAATGCTTTGATGAGAGGTTTAGATGCTATATGAGTACATAAGAGAGCCTTTACATTTGGCTTTGCCTGGAGGCTTCCATGTTATGAGGTCTAATCTGTGAATGCATCAGAGTTTTTGAAGGGATTCAGGAGAGAATGGAGAACAGAGGACAGGGTCTGGACAGAGAGAATATATAACAAAGCTCCTAGTTAAAATATCATTGGTTTTTCCGAGAATCTAGACATAGTGAGCTTGAGGAAAAATTCTTGTTAAAGGGCAAATAATGGACTAGCAGGATTGTGAGAATTAGATTTAAAAGTAGACACCACTAGTCTAATAATAAAAAATAATTATGTTATGTTTAAGAATGTGTCTTTCCCCTTAGGGCATTTCCCAGCCAATGGAAGAATTTTTATATGGCAGGGATCGGGTCTGTGTTTTTGCCAGTTGACTTTGGCGACAGTATGGAGATTTTCCTAGATGCTGAAATATCAGTCAAGAGTTTATTATATAAAAATTAAAGACAGATGATGGCAGTCTGAATTAGGTAGTGATAAGATGGAGAAAGGGGCTTCCTAGGTGGCTCAGTGGTAAAGAATCTGCCTGCAATGTAGGAGGCATGGATTCGATCCCTGGGTCTGGAAGATCTCTTTGAGGAAGAATACAATACCACTTTATATCAAAGACTTGAGCTTCCTCAGATTTTGGTATACAAGGAGGTCCTGGAAACAATCTTCATCCCACAGATAACAAGGAAAGACTTTACAACAATCCACATTATTTTGATTAAGGCAGGTGTTTTAATTTACATCTTACAGATGAGAAAACTGATGCTGAGTTGTTAGGTGACCTGCTATATTTTATCATGACTAAGCAGAGGAGTCCTGACCCAAATCCACATTCTCCAGTTTCTAATCACTTACACAGAGTTATTGCAGGTTCCAGACCACCACAATAAAGGGAGTATCACTACAAAGTGAGCCACATGAATTTTGACTTCCTTGGGCTTATAAAAGTTATGTTTATAATATATTATAATCTATTAAGTATGCAAAAGCACTGTGTCTAGAAAAACAATGTGCATACCTATTAAAAACTAACGCTGTGGGGAAAAACGATGCCAATATACCTGCTTGACAGTGAAGTGAAGTGAAATGAAGTCTCTCAGTCATGTCCAACTCTTTGCGACCCCATGGACTGTAGCCTACCAGGATCTTCCCTCCATGGGATTCTCCAAGCAAGAGTACTGGAGTGGGTTGCCATTTCCTTCTCCAGGGGATCTTCCCAACCCAGGTATCGAACCCAGGTCTCCTGAATTCCAGGCAGATGCTTTAACCTCTGAGCCACCAGGAACAACTCTTGCTTGACAGTAAGTTGCCACAAACTTTCAGTTTGTAAAATATGCCTGTTCTTTTTACATATATTATATATATATATATTTTTTTTTTTTTTAACTGCAAACAACTGTAATCATAAGGTGTGTAATTTTTAGTGTCTGCCTTATTTGGCTTGATATTATGTCTATATGTTGTGACAGTAATTTAAAAAACTTTTTTGACTCTATGCTATTTTAGTATATAAATACACTGTAGGTTACTTGCATATTTGCAGCTTGATGGGCATTTGGATTGTTTCCTGTTTTATGTGTAATGGATAAAGCTGTGATGAATGTTCCTCTGTGTGTATTTTGGCGTAAGTATGTACACATTGTTGGGTTACAGGATAATGTGTATGCTCATTTTAATAGATACTCTTAAATATTTTCACAAAGTGAGAAAATTAATTTGCAGTTATAGTTTGGAGTTTAGTAAAGTAATATTCAAGTCTTTTGACAATTTTCCAATTAGGCTGTCTGTCTTTTTAACCCTAATTTGTAAGAGTTCTGTATGTACTCTTAATAAGAATCCAGTATTGTGTACATGGATTGAAAAGTTCCTCTCTCACTCTATGGCTTGTCTTTCACTTTCTTAATATTGTCTTAAAATGAACTGAAATTTAAAATTTTAATGATCCAAATTACAAACTTTTTTCCTTATGTTAGTGCTTTTTGTTTGGTTTAACATATATTTTCTGGTCTCAAGTTCATGAAGGCCTTCTCTTGTATTATCTTTAGTGAATTACCTTTCAATTTTAGATTACGATTCATTTGGAATTAGTCTTTGAATATACAGTGAGGTATAGGTCAAATTTCTGGTTTTCTATTTGAGTATACAGTTGACCCAATGCTATTTACTGAAGATTTATTTTTCCCTAGATTGCAGTACTACCTTCTTCATATAACAATTGACTGTATGTATATGACCCCTGTATTTTGTTCCATTTGTATATGCTATGGCTTATTTGTATCAATCTCTCTAGATTTATTATAACTTCAAATGTGCTTCATATATATTCTCTGATTTTATCTTCTTCTTCAGTGTTGTCTATTCTATTCTTGATCTATTGCATTTTTGCATGCATTTTAAATAGTCATTTTGAGACTGTGCAATAATTTAAACAATTATATAATAACAATTTATTGTACTATCATTAACTCCTTTTAGTTTACTTTAATAAGGCTTTTAAAGATTTAAAACTAACACAAATAGTACATTACTGTTATCTTGACACTCATCAAAATATCCAGTTTCTGATTTTTTTTTCCCTTATGTATAAAATATGTGGGCTGTTTTTTACTTATAGTACTAAATTGCCTGTGACACTAAAATATTGTTTTCATTAGTGTTTTGCATACTCAGCATCAGACCTAGTCTTATCTCTCCAACCTCTCATTCCTTATGTGCCTTTATTTGTACCATTCACATATATCCTGTTGGAATATGTTTTTTATCAACTTTATGGAAAAATCGTTTTTTAAAGGTTAAAATATGCTATATGTGGCACTTCCCATCTAGACAAGATTAAATAGACTCTTCTTTCCTCTTCCTCTCCGCTAATACCACTATAAATGCTAGAAATAATGTAGCAGGTAAGCAAAGGAGGACTGAATGGTGGAAAGAAAGAAAACTGACTAGAGTCTCTAGGATAGTAGGAATAACAAAGTGGCAGAGCAACTTATAAACCACCACTCAAAAGAATAAGATGACCATCTCACCTCACTTCCAAACCACTAACATAACAATAGAAGGTGGCCTAGGTAGGCTCATTTCTTCAGGACAAGTTGATTGTCCTGTCAATCACTCAAGCAGCAAAGCAATATAGATTGATCAGGAACCCAGGTGACTATGCTCTCCTTCTCCACTGAACGTGAAAGTCCCCCTTCCCACTAAGAGACACCGTGTGGTTGGGTGGAACCAGCAAGATGTAACTTCCCAAGAAGTGGCTTTCTGTGGGAAGTAATTTTGTCTGTTCAGATAATAGAATCACTTTTCCCAGCAACAGATATATGGCAGACAAAACCTGGGAACTTCTTTGACTCCTTTACCCTGCGTAAGGAGGGATCAGTGGAGGTAATAACAGATAAACTAGATTGACCAAAATATCACCACAGATAATCTGTAAAATAAGTTTCCTTTTGAAGCATAGTTCACAAATGTAGAATAGGATCAGTATGCTAAATGTAAACATATGGTTGTCTGCTAAAATAAACTATTTAAACAGGACCCATAATAACTTTTACTGATAGCCAAAATGGTGAATACCAAAATCAGATAGGTTATATTCTTTGGAGCCAAAGATGGAGAAGCTCTATACAGTCAGCAAAAACAGGACCAGGAGCTGACCGTGGCTCAAATCATGAATTTCTTATTGCAAACTTTAGACTTAAATTGAAGAAAGTAGGGAAAACCACTAGACCATTCAGGTATGACTTAAATCAAATCCCTTATGATTATACAGTGGAAGTGACAAATAGATTCAAGGGATTAGATCTGAGAGACAGAGTGCCTGAAAAACCATGGATGGAGGTTCATGACATTGTACAAGACAGTGATCAAGACCATCGCCAAGAAAAAGAAATGCAACAAGGCAACATAGTTGTCTGAAGAGGCCTCACAAATAGCTGAGAAAAGAAGAGAAGCAAAAGGCTAAGGAGAAAAACAAAGATGTACCTATCTATGCAGAGTCCCAAAGAACAGCAAGGAGAGATTAGAAAGCCTTCCTCAGTGATCAATGCAAAGAAATAGAGGAAAACAATAGAATGGGAAAGACTAGAGATGTCTTCAGGAAAATTAGAGATACCAAGGGAACATTTCATGCAAAGATGGGCACAATAAAGTTCAGAAATGGTATGGGCCTAACAGAAGCAAAAGATATTAAAAAGAGGTGGCAAGAATACACAGAAGAAATGTACAAAAAAGATCCCCATTAACCAGATATCCATGATGGTGTAATCATTCATCTAGAGCCAGACATCCTGGAATGTGAAGTCAAGTGGGTCTTAGGAAGCATCATTGTGAACAAAGCTAGTGGCGATGATGGAGTTATGCTATTTCAAATCTTAAAAGATGATGCTGTGAAAGTACCAGCAAACTCAACATGCCAGCAAATTTGGAAAACTCAGCAGTGGCCACAGAACTAGAAAAGGTTTTCATTCCAATCCCAAAGAATGGCAATGCCAAAAAATGTTCACACTACTGCACAATTGCACTCATCTCACATGCTAGCAAAGTAATGCTCAAAATTCTCCAATCCAGGCTTCAACATGAATGAACCATGAAATGCCTATGTTCAAGCTGGATTTAGAAAAGGCAGAGGAACCAGAGATCAAATTGCCAAATTAACATTTTGCTTAATATGTTTAATAGCAGAATGAAAATATTATAAAATGGAATCAGTGAGCTTGAGAATAAATCAGTAGAATTTATAATCTTGTCAATAAAAAGAAAATAGAACAACAAAAGAAAACTGAGTGTTACAAACTTGTAACACGATGACATAAGGTACATTTGCATTATTGGAATTCCAGAAGGAGAGGAGGAAGAGAGTGGAACTGATGAAGTATCTGAAGAAATAATGCTAAAAATGACCCAGATTTGTTGGCAGATATAAATCTACATACTTAAGAGGCTAAGAAAATTCCAAATAGGATAAATCCAAATAAATTTACAGCAAGACACATCATAATTAAACACCTAAAAATTAAAGACAAAAAAAATGTTTTAAGTAACCTGATAGAAAAACCACATTACTTATGGCCATTTCAAAATTATAGATTTCTCACTTGAAAACTTAAAGATAAAAACAAAATAGCACGTTATTTAGATACTGAAGGAAAAGTAATGTCAACTAAAAATTCTCTACCTAGAGAAACTGTCTTTTAAGATAGAAAAATAAGGAAGGTCTTAGACAAAGCAAACTAAAAGAATGTGTAATTAGCAGAACTACTCTTAAAAATGGCTGAGAGAATTTCTTCAAATAGAAAGGAAGTGATAGAATCTTGCAATATCAGGAAGAAAAAAGCACAAAAAGAGCCAAAATACAGGGGCATACAATAGGCTATTCTTCTTCTTTTTATGAGTTTTATAAATCATAATTGATGATTGAATAAAAATATAATACCATCTGATACTAAAGCTGATCACATTTAAAAGTGGGGAAAGTAGAGATGTAAATGAAAGTAAGATTTCAACAGTTCACTCAAAGAAGTGAAATGTTGATACAAATAGACTTTGATTAGCCTCAGATGTGTATTGTAATCATTAGAGCATCCACTAAGAAAACTAATTAAAGAGATATACTCAATAAATAAATCTAAATGGATTAATTAAAAAAATATTCAATTATCTCACAGGGAAACAAGAAAAACAAAACCAAGTAATAAATAACAAGGAATCAAGCAGAAAATATATGCTAAAATGATAGTCTTAAATCCTATCATATCAATAATAACTTTAAATGTAAACAGTCTAAGCACACTAAGTAAAAGACATAAATCAGTCAGTCAATGAGAAAATATGATCAAATTATACACTGTTTAAAAGAAACATTTCAAATTTAGAAACATTTATGGTTGAAAATAAAGTGATGGGGAAAGATATAAATAATGCAAATATTAGTTTTTTTAAAGCAGGATGACTGTATTACTGTCACACAAAGTAGACTTCAAGAAAATCACTGGAGACAAAGAAAAGTATTACAAAATGATGAAATGATCAAATTACCAGGAGGACATAGTGATTTAAATGTGTATGCAAAGAAGTCTCAATATGCATGAACCAAACTCCAATAGACCTGAAAGAATAAACATACAAATCTTCAGTTATAGCTGGAGACTTAAAAATTCTTGTCTCAGCAACTGTTATGAACTGCTACACAGAAAATCAGCAAGGATATAAAAGATCTAAACAATGCAATCAACCAATAGAATCTAACTGACATTTATATCCATCTTTCTCATTTCACCCAATAGCACACTATACATTTTATTTCCAAGTATCCATATACTAGGCTATAAAGCAAGCCCCAACACATTTAAACAAATGAAAATAATATACAACATGCTTTCTGAATACAAAGGAATTATACACATACAAGAATACAATAAAAGAAAGACAAGAGAAAAATCTCTAGACACTTGGTGTAACAGCCAAAACAGAGGAAAAACCCAAAACAAAGGTACTTCAAAGGTACTTCAACTAAACAAACTGTAGCTCATCCATTACATGGAATAGTACTCAGCAATAAAAATAAACAAACTATTGATACACACAACAGCTTGAATGACTGCTGAGTCATTCAACACCAGTGAATTTTGCTGAGTGAAAAAAAAAATCAACACCAACATTTACATACTATATGATTCCATTATTAAAATATTTTTGAATTAACTAAATTTTAGAATTGGATGAGAGATTAGTAGTTTTCAGGGCTTGGGAGTGAAGTGAGTCTGAGAGAAAGGAGTGGGTATTGTTATGAAAGGATAGTATGAGAAATGACTATGGTGATGGAACGCTTCAGAACCTTGATCATGGTGGTGGATATATAAACTTATAAATGTGACAAAGTTGTATAGAACTAAATAACGCCCCACATATACACAGACACAAACAGGTACAAATAAAACATAGCCTATCTGAAAATGATCAATGCCTTGTATCAATGTAAGTATCCTGCATGTGATATTGTTTTATAGTTATACAAGCCACCATTGTGAGAAAATGGGTAATGGTATGTGGAATCTCACAACATTATTTCTCACAACTGCATGTGAATTTACAATTATCCCAAATTAAAAGTTCACTTTAATACATACCATGCTTCAATGTATTAAGCATCAAGAATATATCCACTTTTGAATATAGTTTAATTTATATATAAAATTTTAAATATATAGTTTTTAATACTATTAAACACAAAAGTCTTAAAAGAATCCACTAAAGTAATAGTTGAAAAACAAAATGCTAATGGTCCTTTCATTTTCCATACAATATGATTTCCCTCTGATATGTTTTCACCACATAAAATATATTTGTATGATACTGCAGAAGTAAATCTTCAGCTTCTAAAAAGAAACAAAACATGTTACTCCTTTTACTGTAATATAACTTTTAAATGTAATTATTATGAGAAATTTTGTCTTATTTATTCAGTTCCCATGGACAGGATAACAGTTTGTAACCTATTGTAATGAGAATAATAATATTGTCTGAGTTTACATTTTGAATTTTATGGCACCAATTTAATATGACTATTCCATTTCAGAACTAAACTAGTACCTGTTTATGACTTAGTAATAGGCACCCCATGGCAAATTTTAACTATATATAACTTTGCTCTACATAAAACTAACAAATACACATACGTTCATTTGGTTAAGTATATTTAAAGTTAACTATCTCTCCTTTCTCAAATTTATAAACAGGCAGAGTGAGTTTGTCAGTTTGGAGAAACTAGCAGAGGAGTGTGGTATTGTAGCAATACTGAAATTTTGTTTTAAAATTCTTTGCTAGTAGAATGAAGGTGTAAGAATTGGCAGCTTCAACTCTTGCAGTATGTTATCACCATACTGTCAGAACGAGCACCCTTATGCCAACTCTGACGAAACTGGGTGTGTTATAAATCAAGCAGGAACCATGGGTTCCTTATGCCAACAACACATTTTAACTCTAACTTTATTACATTTCTTGGATGCTACAGGATAATATCTTTAAAGCTTTTTGCTGCTTGTGAGTGAAATCCCAAATAATCTAGCCAAATGTAGTGAAAGTTCAGGGCTGTTCCATGACGCTGGTTTACTGAATGCTGATCTATGAAAATCTGAATGCACAAATCCTTATCTATCAATATGGGCAATGAAACCTCACCATCACCTTGACAAAGTTTTTTCTCCCGCTCTGTACATTATTTTTAAGAGGTTTGCTAAAACATGCTATGTCACATAAAAATTTTTCTCTAGAATATCCTCTGTGAATTCAAAGTACCCATAATTACTCTGCATGAAATGTATGATTATTATGCAGTAGAAAAGAAACATTACATCTGAATTTTAGAAATTGTGTTTCTTTTAAAGAAATTCATCCAAATAAGTAAATTTAGGGATATTAGAAGAAAATGCTAAGGTATATTGACAACACAAGTTTTCACAAGAATCTAATCTAAATTGAAAACCACACTGAACTTTCAGAGAGGGGAGAAAGGTCAATCATCTTATAGTAACATCTTATAGTAAGCAGACAGCATAGGACAAGAGGAACATATGTCAAAAACACACTGTATTTACCTTTCATTGGAATGTCTTCCTCTGAAAAGGTTAAATACTCCTGGAGAGGGATAGGATTTTTTTCATGTTATCTAATCTAGGCAAAAGTGAATAGAGATTTGCTTTTTTCATCGTTTATTGATATTAATTGCTTTATTGAACTAGCTGTGGGAACAGGGATTTCCCAATGCCAGCATAAAGGATCATTATTTATAAGCTAACTGATCCCACAAATTCTACACTTAGCTCAACATTTCCGTTGGAAATACTGGAAGAATCTTTTTTTAAAAAAATGTTGTCATATTTCAGCCTTCCTATGGTATGCTAAATTACATAAGCTAAATGATAAAACACTTTCCAGGAAAGGAGAATTTTAGAGTCTCACATACTAGGCTTCAAATCAAGCTCTGAAATGCAGTTTATTATTACATTTTTCTTCCATTTATTTTTAATTCTTCCCCTTTGGCTCTGTCTTACAGGTGTCCCTAGTTACAACCATCAGTAAAAACAAAACACATGTGTAGGCTATAAATCTGTATTTGTGCTAATTCATAGGAGAAAAATATCTTCAGTTCTTCCTTCCAATTTCCTTTCCTCTCACCACTTAGCTCTCTATAGGGTTCTGTGCTTGCCATTACAGAAACTAAATTCTATCCCACATGATAAGTTAACAGGAAAGTTCCTGCATGTTATTTCTCTTTGCAACTAAAGAAGTCAATGTGGAAATTCCCAGGTTAATTTAGAACATGAAATGGCTTAAAAAGGGAATCAATATTTGGTAAAAGGGGGAAGCTGCCAACTCAGACTTTTGCAGAAACTACACAAGATTCCCTGATGGCTCAGGTGGTAAAGAATCTGCTTGCAATGCAGGAGACCTGGGCTTGATCCCCGGATTGGGAAGATCCCCGGAGAAGGGAAAGGCTACTCACTCCAGTATTCTGGACTGGAGAATGCATGGACTATATAGTCCATGGGGTCACAAAGAGCCAGACACAACTGAGCGACTTTCACTTTCACACAAGGTTCAGTCAGTCAGACAGATATCAAGTATTAGCACTAGCTATTCACACTGGGGAAAGTTCATAAGTTTGAAAGTCTTTGAATATGAAATAGTTACTAAGTTTCCCAGGCGCCAGAAGGGAGGCTCTTATATTTTTGCTCAGATATTCATTTATAAAAATGCCAGAGGCAATGCTAAAGCCAAGGTAGAATCGGTTATTTGCTTGTAAAGTCTAATTTGAGTGCTTAATAGATCAGCTGTTTTAAATCACATCACGTTGAAATATGATATGCAGATTGTCAGCTTGGAGAGTTTTCTTCCGCGTTCACTTTTATTTTGATAAAATAATTGAGTCTCTAGCATGGTTCTTTAGTTTTGAGATAACAACATCAACAGCTAGAAACAAGCATCAGGGTTGTTGTATATTATATTTTGATAAATTATTGTTTTCTGTTTGTATTTTATTTTTCAAATCACTTCCTTCCTCAGTAATAGATGAACATATTCTTTCGTGAGGAGAAAAAGTATTTTTATGACTACAAGGATATATCTGAATAGTCATCTAGAAATTGGAGACATCAATTTATATAGTGCTTGCAGGATGTCTTAGATTTGATTATGAAGTTATTCCATGAGTAGGTCTTGCCAAGACTATCACAGAATCAATGGACTGGACTTATTAGGTCATCATCTCTTACTAACAGTATAGAGTTCTCAAAAGCTTTATTAGGCGTAATTTTAAGTGGCTCAGACAAGAGGTTTCAATCACTTCTTTTAGAGATGATTCCATAGCTTTAGAGATTTTTATTGGCAAAAAATGATTTCTGATGCCTAGCTGATATATCATTTTTCTCTTAGAACACTTGCAATCAATCCTGCTCTATACCTCCTACCAACCACACATTATTGGATTTTTTTGTTGTTATCGGTTTTTAGTTTTCACACTCTTTTCACCCATTAAGTTTTGCCTATATGATCAAATACCCATGTGAGGGAAAAAAATAAAAATAAAAATTGGACAAGTTTGCATGAAGAGGGATTAGAGTTGAAGTAAACCATAGAAAGAGAATATTTAGTTTGGCTAAAATCACCACTATAATCACTTGAACATGCATGATAACCCATTTGGAAAACATCAGAAACTGTTTTATATCTCAGACATATCATTAGGCTCCCATGACATTCCAGGAACCTGTCCTTTTCAACCCTAACCAGCCCCCAGAGAGACTATCTCTATAACAGCACTCTCAATAGAGATTTCAAACATTTTTTCATTTTCTAATTCACAAAGATAAGATGAAATGGTGAGTATTGTCCTGAGCTCTTTTTCTTTCTGGGTGGGAGACTTTAAGAAACTATTGCAAGCTAATAGGGAGGCTTTCCATAGCGTGTAGGAAAAAGCTCCTTGTGAGCCAGGAGCCTCGCAGTGGTCCTTTTTACAGCCTATAAACAATACAGCTATGAGTTTCAGTGGGTTAGGCATCAGGCTGGAAATTTGTAATAGCACACAGTCTGATTCCAGATCTATAATTTACTGGCTTGTTGAGTGACAATGGGCACATACTTCACTGACGTATATTTCTAACATTTGGTCTTGAAATGTGTACTTGTTACACATTTGTCGTAGTAGAATATATCCTGTCCCAAAATAAAGAAAAGAAAAGCTGAGTAGATGCTCTGCAAACATAAAAAACACACACTATAACTGTATGGGATAAGCTACATATGACACCTCCACAAAGGGAAAAAGAGTTAGTGGACTCTTTTAATATAAAATATTAAAATGTATTATTTAACTTTAATACTTAAAGCTGTATATTGCTGTAAAATCAATTAACACACCAAGATACCAAATTTGTAACTCATAAAAGATTTAAAAAAGAATTTGAAATATGACTGAACTGATATCTTTATTCAATAGTTTCCAGCAAGAATTCTTAATAAATGATGCTGAAACACTAGTTAAATGTTTATAGATAACAAAAACTTCTCTTTATCTAACATTAAAATTATTTCCATATTGCTTAAAATGTTCATTTAAAACATTAAATAGAAGCAGTTTAGATGAATATGAAATCAGTGATGTGGAGAATCTTTTTAAATTTCTGGAATGGAGGAACTCACAAAAAAGAAATTAAGAAACTTTATAACATTAAATCAAATTTCTAAATATAATAAAGTTCTCTAGAGTAATCTATTAAATTTTTAAAATAAATAAAAACTAAGCAAAATTTTACAAATTATAAAATAAA
>SJYX01003691.1:0-62787 GCA_006410675.1 Oreotragus oreotragus | reverse complement strand
AAAATAAACCTCTGGTATTATTCTCATTGTATAGTTTATTGAGTAAAATAAAAAAGACCATTCCCCAATAAATACTGAACATAATAAATGAGATTCACAAAATAAGAAATAGAGTTAACTAATATATTAGTTCAAAAAATATTCTCATCTGCAATCCAAAACTTTTAAATCAAATACATTTTTAAAACAAAAATATATTTTTCTAGGAAAGCCCTCTCCTAAACTACTAGTAGAAATGTATAGTTTCATAGACTTTATGGGAAGGTAAAACAGTTGGAAATATTTATTAAAAATGTGAAAATTGTTATGCCTAAATTTTTGTATCTTTTGTCACATTAATTCTACTCCCAGAAGTTTATTAAAAAAACTTGTCAGAAACACAAAGATTCAAGTATGAACATGTTTGTTACAGTATTATTTACAGTAGCAAACTATTGGAAACACTGAATATCTTCTAAAAGAGTGTTCTAGGCTCATGCTTAGGACTCCATGATAGAATAGTATGAACTCAACTAAAATATGCTAAAATGGAAGAAAAGTTATGTGAAAACTATTGAATTATAATATAGCCTAATAAGATTTTACATAATAATATGCTTTGGGCTTAAACAATTATGTAGATATATACAATCCAAAAAAAAAAAAAAACTTGAAAGAAATAAATCTAAGTATCACCCAGTAGTAATATTTTTAAGAGCAGGATTCAGGGCCTACTCTTTTCTTTTTCTTTCTATATTTTTTAAATGTCCATAATCAGAGTTTAGAACTTGTATAATCATGGAGAAAAACATTTATTTTAGACATGGTTTTTAAGGAGTCCTTATACTTACAGCCTGTTTCATACTTATACTATTTCATTGACTATGCCAAAGCCTTTGACTGTGTGGATCATAATAAACTATGGAAAGGTCTTAAAGAGATGAGAATACCAGACATCTTACCTGTCTCCTGAGAAATCTATATGCGGGTCTAGAAGCAACAACTAGAACCCTGTATGGAACAACTGATTGGTTCAAGATTGAGAAAGGAGTAGGACAGGTCTGTCTGTTGTCACCCTGTTTGTTTAACCTATACATTGAGCACATCATGGGAAATGCCAGGCTGGATGAGTTACTAGTGGGAATCAAGACAGGTGGGAGAGACATCAACAAACTCAGATAAGCAGATGATACCAATCTAATGGCAGAAAGTGAAGAGGAACTAAAGAACCTCTCCGTGAGGGTGAAGAGGGATAGTGAAAGAGCCAGCTTAAAACTAAATATTTAAAAAACTAAGATCATGGCATCTGCCTCATTACTTCATGGCAAATAGAAGGGGAAAAGGTGGAAGCGGTGACAGATTTCCTCTTCCTGGGCTCTAAGATCTCTGTGAATGGTGACTGCAGCCATGAAATTAGAAGACATTTGCTTCTTGGCAGGAAAGCTATGCCAAATCTAGACAGTGTGTTGAAAAGCAGAGACATCACTCTGCTGATCAAGGTCTGTACAGTCAAGAATATAGCCTTCCCAGCAGTCACCTATGGTTGTCAGAGCTGGATGGTAAAGAAGGCAGAGCACCAAAGATTTGATGTCTTCGAACTGTAGTGCTGGAGAAGACTCTTGAAAGTCTCTGGACAGCAAGGAGATCATATCAGTCAATCTTAATGGGAACTCAACCCTGAATACTCATTGAAAGGACTGATGCTGAAGCTGAAGCTCCACTATTTTGATCATGTGTTGAGAAGAACAGAATCATTGGAAAAGTCCCTGATGCTGGGAAAGATTGAGGGCAGAAGGAGAAGAGGGTGTCAGAGGATGAGATGGCTGGATGGCATCACTGATGCAATGGACATGAACTTGGGCAAACTTCAGGAGATGGTGAGGGACAGAGAGGCCTGGCATGCTGCAGTCCATGGGGTTGCAAAGAATTGGATATGACTCTTACAACAAATTCTTATGGCCACATGATATTGAAGTGAGTTGAATATAAAAACAAACAAATGACACAGTATACTAAATTAATTGACATTAATAAAATGCTTTGCCTTCACATAAGTGAAATTTGTTTTTTGGTTAACATCACATTTTCCAATTTAAGCAAATATAACCATACTGAGAAAGAAAATGTTTAAATGGCCATGGTGTATAATTACTGGTTTTTATGTGCTTGCATTCATAGATAATTCTGAAAAAATAAACTGCGTTGTCAAATCTCAAAATGATACCATTGATGGATATTTCCCCAGATATGGGATGATTAGTTAAGACACTTTCTAAGGCCTCGATGAAATAGCCTTTCATTAAAATCAAAACCATCTTCTTTTAAAAGAAAAAAAAAAAAAAAAATGGTGGAAAATGAAAGAGAACAGAGCTAGTTCAATTCAAAGGGACCAGGGCTAAAAACTGAGTCAACGTGGGTGGCCAGAGAGGAAGAATAATTTTTTAAATCAACCTCAGTTAATTGTTGGCTTCCCTGATAGCTCAGTTGGTAAGGAATTTGCCTGTAATGCAGAAGACCTGGGTTCAATCCCTGTGTTGGGAAGATTCCCTGGAGAAGAGAAAGGCTACTCATTCCAGTATTCTGGCCTGGAGAATTGCATAGAATGTATAGTCCATGGGGTCACAAACAGTTGGACATGACTAGGCATCTTTCACCTTCACCCCAAAACCCAACCCAGGGATTGAACCCAGGTCTTGGGCATTGCAGGTAGATTTTTTACCATCTGAACTACCAGGGAAGACTGCACTCCAAAACAGAATTTAAGTTAAATCATGTGCGAAAAGTTGCTTCTCTGCAGATAACTTAACTGGTCTTTGCAAATGTATTCAATTTGTTTCCTGACCAGAAAAAGACTCCCTTTCTCCTACTCCCACACAGCATGCTGCACAAACACCCAATTCTATGACTTTTTTGTTTCCTGCATAGTGGCTTTTCATGCCTGCCTACCATACTCACAATCTTGTGATTCCACCCCCAGTCTTCCTCCACATCCTTTGCAGATGCTAATTTCTGCTCCAGGTGTTCAGGGACAGACAGACCCCACCCACTCTGCCTTGAGAGGACACTCTTGAGACTGCCTGAGGTGCAAGTTATCTCCTCAATATAAGATTGAAGAACAGAGAAAGGATACTATTTTTTATCAAGTCAGAAGTTTAAAATGAGCAGCACAATCACATAAGGAGGATTTTCAAAGAAAGCTTCCAAATAGAATTTAGGCTTACAGCCCTGGGCCCAGGCTCTCCTAAAAAAGTCAAGTTTAACTTAGTGGCCATTTTCTTTCATTTCCTGCCAACTCTGGCCCCATCTGTAGCATTATCTGGGACTCTGCATCATAAGGTCTCCTTACCTTGTGGTTAGAGAATTGTGAGAAAAGTTGGCTGATGAAGTTTAATCATCTCTCTGTATATGTATGCAGGAGGAGAAGGCAATGATAGAGGACAAGATGTTTGGATGGCATCAGTGACTCAATAGACATGAGTTTGAGCAAGCTCCGGGAGATGGGGACAGGGACGCCTGGCATGCTGATGTCCATGGGGTTGCAAAGAGTCAGACACGGCTGAGCAACTGAACAACAAACAACAACTGTATATTTACATTTAGAGGAAGTCTTCTTGAACACCAACGTGAATTTAAGATGGGAAATACGAAGGTAAAATACTAGATTGATAAGCAGTACTTCTGGACAAGCACACTGCTAGTAATTTTGCTGAACTAAACATCAAATTTTTCTTGGGACCTAATATACTCTTCTTCTTGCCCTAGTTTCCAAGGGAACGTTGTGATGTTTAACTTTCCAGGTTTTTGTAAATGGAGGTTTACTGCCCATATCAACATAGAGAATTCAGTGTAGGGCTATAGCATATATCAATAAATTAAATGAACAAATACTTCACGAAGATAATTTATTTTTTCCCACATTTAGTTTATCAGAGGACTTTTTACATGGCATATATAAATAATCAGATTAAATAAAAACTGGTGGTCTGAAAAAGATGTTCAGGAACTGATTCATTCTGTATCTAATCTCCCACTTGATAGAAAAAAAAGAGTATTATAAATTATGGGATTTCCATCTAGGTCTGCTACTATCAAGCTATTTGACAACTCAATTCCTTTGGTTTAAATATAAGGGGACGACAGAGGATGAGATGGTTGGATAGCATCACTGAATCAATGGACATGAGTTTGAGCAAGTTCTGAGAGTTGGTGATTGACAGGGAAGCCTGATGTGCTGCAGTCCATGGGGTCACAAAGTCGGACACAACTGAGCAGCTGAACTGAGCTGAACAAAAAAAAAAAAAAAACTTGAAAGAAATAAATCTAAGTATCACCCAGTAGTAATATTTTTAAGAGCAGGATTCAGGGCCTACTCTTTTCTTTTTCTTTCTATATTTTTTAAATGTCCATAATCAGAGTTTAGAACTTGTATAATCATGGAGAAAAACATTTATTTTAGACATGGTTTTTAAGGAGTCCTTATACTTACAGCCTGTTTCATACTTATACTATTTCATTGACTATGCCAAAGCCTTTGACTGTGTGGATCATAATAAACTATGGAAAGGTCTTAAAGAGATGAGAATACCAGACATCTTACCTGTCTCCTGAGAAATCTATATGCGGGTCTAGAAGCAACAACTAGAACCCTGTATGGAACAACTGATTGGTTCAAGATTGAGAAAGGAGTAGGACAGGTCTGTCTGTTGTCACCCTGTTTGTTTAACCTATACATTGAGCACATCATGGGAAATGCCAGGCTGGATGAGTTACTAGTGGGAATCAAGACAGGTGGGAGAGACATCAACAAACTCAGATAAGCAGATGATACCAATCTAATGGCAGAAAGTGAAGAGGAACTAAAGAACCTCTCCGTGAGGGTGAAGAGGGATAGTGAAAGAGCCAGCTTAAAACTAAATATTTAAAAAACTAAGATCATGGCATCTGCCTCATTACTTCATGGCAAATAGAAGGGGAAAAGGTGGAAGCGGTGACAGATTTCCTCTTCCTGGGCTCTAAGATCTCTGTGAATGGTGACTGCAGCCATGAAATTAGAAGACATTTGCTTCTTGGCAGGAAAGCTATGCCAAATCTAGACAGTGTGTTGAAAAGCAGAGACATCACTCTGCTGATCAAGGTCTGTACAGTCAAGAATATAGCCTTCCCAGCAGTCACCTATGGTTGTCAGAGCTGGATGGTAAAGAAGGCAGAGCACCAAAGATTTGATGTCTTCGAACTGTAGTGCTGGAGAAGACTCTTGAAAGTCTCTGGACAGCAAGGAGATCATATCAGTCAATCTTAATGGGAACTCAACCCTGAATACTCATTGAAAGGACTGATGCTGAAGCTGAAGCTCCACTATTTTGATCATGTGTTGAGAAGAACAGAATCATTGGAAAAGTCCCTGATGCTGGGAAAGATTGAGGGCAGAAGGAGAAGAGGGTGTCAGAGGATGAGATGGCTNACTCATTGAAAGGACTGATGCTGAAGCTGAAGCTCCACTATTTTGATCATGTGTTGAGAAGAACAGAATCATTGGAAAAGTCCCTGATGCTGGGAAAGATTGAGGGCAGAAGGAGAAGAGGGTGTCAGAGGATGAGATGGCTGGATGGCATCACTGATGCAATGGACATGAACTTGGGCAAACTTCAGGAGATGGTGAGGGACAGAGAGGCCTGGCATGCTGCAGTCCATGGGGTTGCAAAGAATTGGATATGACTCTTACAACAAATTCTTATGGCCACATGATATTGAAGTGAGTTGAATATAAAAACAAACAAATGACACAGTATACTAAATTAATTGACATTAATAAAATGCTTTGCCTTCACATAAGTGAAATTTGTTTTTTGGTTAACATCACATTTTCCAATTTAAGCAAATATAACCATACTGAGAAAGAAAATGTTTAAATGGCCATGGTGTATAATTACTGGTTTTTATGTGCTTGCATTCATAGATAATTCTGAAAAAATAAACTGCGTTGTCAAATCTCAAAATGATACCATTGATGGATATTTCCCCAGATATGGGATGATTAGTTAAGACACTTTCTAAGGCCTCGATGAAATAGCCTTTCATTAAAATCAAAACCATCTTCTTTTAAAAGAAAAAAAAAAAAAAATGGTGGAAAATGAAAGAGAACAGAGCTAGTTCAATTCAAAGGGACCAGGGCTAAAAACTGAGTCAACGTGGGTGGCCAGAGAGGAAGAATAATTTTTTAAATCAACCTCAGTTAATTGTTGGCTTCCCTGATAGCTCAGTTGGTAAGGAATTTGCCTGTAATGCAGAAGACCTGGGTTCAATCCCTGTGTTGGGAAGATTCCCTGGAGAAGAGAAAGGCTACTCATTCCAGTATTCTGGCCTGGAGAATTGCATAGAATGTATAGTCCATGGGGTCACAAACAGTTGGACATGACTAGGCATCTTTCACCTTCACCCCAAAACCCAACCCAGGGATTGAACCCAGGTCTTGGGCATTGCAGGTAGATTTTTTACCATCTGAACTACCAGGGAAGACTGCACTCCAAAACAGAATTTAAGTTAAATCATGTGCGAAAAGTTGCTTCTCTGCAGATAACTTAACTGGTCTTTGCAAATGTATTCAATTTGTTTCCTGACCAGAAAAAGACTCCCTTTCTCCTACTCCCACACAGCATGCTGCACAAACACCCAATTCTATGACTTTTTTGTTTCCTGCATAGTGGCTTTTCATGCCTGCCTACCATACTCACAATCTTGTGATTCCACCCCCAGTCTTCCTCCACATCCTTTGCAGATGCTAATTTCTGCTCCAGGTGTTCAGGGACAGACAGACCCCACCCACTCTGCCTTGAGAGGACACTCTTGAGACTGCCTGAGGTGCAAGTTATCTCCTCAATATAAGATTGAAGAACAGAGAAAGGATACTATTTTTTATCAAGTCAGAAGTTTAAAATGAGCAGCACAATCACATAAGGAGGATTTTCAAAGAAAGCTTCCAAATAGAATTTAGGCTTACAGCCCTGGGCCCAGGCTCTCCTAAAAAAGTCAAGTTTAACTTAGTGGCCATTTTCTTTCATTTCCTGCCAACTCTGGCCCCATCTGTAGCATTATCTGGGACTCTGCATCATAAGGTCTCCTTACCTTGTGGTTAGAGAATTGTGAGAAAAGTTGGCTGATGAAGTTTAATCATCTCTCTGTATATGTATGCAGGAGGAGAAGGCAATGATAGAGGACAAGATGTTTGGATGGCATCAGTGACTCAATAGACATGAGTTTGAGCAAGCTCCGGGAGATGGGGACAGGGACGCCTGGCATGCTGATGTCCATGGGGTTGCAAAGAGTCAGACACGGCTGAGCAACTGAACAACAAACAACAACTGTATATTTACATTTAGAGGAAGTCTTCTTGAACACCAACGTGAATTTAAGATGGGAAATACGAAGGTAAAATACTAGATTGATAAGCAGTACTTCTGGACAAGCACACTGCTAGTAATTTTGCTGAACTAAACATCAAATTTTTCTTGGGACCTAATATACTCTTCTTCTTGCCCTAGTTTCCAAGGGAACGTTGTGATGTTTAACTTTCCAGGTTTTTGTAAATGGAGGTTTACTGCCCATATCAACATAGAGAATTCAGTGTAGGGCTATAGCATATATCAATAAATTAAATGAACAAATACTTCACGAAGATAATTTATTTTTTCCCACATTTAGTTTATCAGAGGACTTTTTACATGGCATATATAAATAATCAGATTAAATAAAAACTGGTGGTCTGAAAAAGATGTTCAGGAACTGATTCATTCTGTATCTAATCTCCCACTTGATAGAAAAAAAAGAGTATTATAAATTATGGGATTTCCATCTAGGTCTGCTACTATCAAGCTATTTGACAACTCAATTCCTTTGGTTTAAATATAAGGGGACGACAGAGGATGAGATGGTTGGATAGCATCACTGAATCAATGGACATGAGTTTGAGCAAGTTCTGAGAGTTGGTGATTGACAGGGAAGCCTGATGTGCTGCAGTCCATGGGGTCACAAAGTCGGACACAACTGAGCAGCTGAACTGAGCTGAACTGATTTTTTTTTTTTTTTTTAGTTTTTAAATTACGTGTATATACTCCTGAATCTGGCAGGTTCTCAAAATGAAACTCATATATGATATTCAAAATCTGATATGTACGGAAGAGTTTCTTTGTAAACAGACTATTTGCAAAGGTTCACTGCAGTAGTCCCCGACATGTTTGACACCAGGGACCAGAAAATTTGTGGAAGACAATTTTTCCATGGACTCGGTTGCACCTGGCGGGGATGGGGAGGATATGGGTGGTGGTTTCAGGATGATCAGGGGCATTACAATCATTGTGCATGGTATTTCTATTATGATATCAGCTCCACCTGACATCATCAGGCAATAGATCCTGGAATGTTGGGGACCCATTATAGGGGAAGCAGGAAAGATTGTCTGGGCAGGTGTTGGCACCAGCCCTATGTTGGTGACAGCTGAAGAAACTCATAAGGAAGGGCCTCCAGAATCAACAGCCGACGCTAATGACTCTAGATTAGCAGTACTTTTTTTCCCTTAGTAAAATAGCCAATTGAAGCACTCCGAAAGTCTCAAATCCATTTTAAAAAAGTAGCTCTCTGCCAGTGAAGGTGGATAAGTGTAAAACTGGAATCACTGGATGTCACTGAAAATATTCTGGTCCACATTAAGGCAACAGATAGCTATTTGCATTTCTACTCTACCTGGAACATCTCACACAGTGTCCTAGAATACACTGTATAATACTGTGGTTGTTTCAATGCATTGCTTAAATCTCTTTTGATATCTTAGGCTAGTTTGGGGTAAGCTTTTGCTTAAGAGTAATTATGAATTATATATTCAGTTGCTCAGTCGTGTCGAACTCTTTGAGACCCCATGGTTCCTCTGTCTATGGGATTTTTCCAGGCAAGAATACAGAAGTGGATTGCCACTTCCTCCTCCAAGGGATCTTCCCAACCCAGAGATTGGACTCACGTCTCCTGCATTGACAGGTGGATTCTTTACCACTGAGCCACCTGGGGAAGCCAGTTATGACTTAATGAGCTATATAAATTCCATAACTTTAAACCTGTGTCAATCTATATTTAGCATGAATGTGGGGGAGACACTCATGTCATGTAGAATACTGAAACCGGAATACAGTTATTATTGAATGTCTTTTGCCCTAAAGGTTCTAAGTGGGAATGGATACAATAACATAATGGCTTACTTTCACTTTTTAAAAAAAGATGGGGATTTTGAATAGTAATAATTGACTAATTTTTTTAAAAATACTTGGAATATATTTCAAACATTTCCAGACTCATTTTAACAGGAAATCTTGTAGAACAGCTGAACACTAACCAGAGCTCACCAGCTTCGTGTGCTCCCATTCTGTTGCCCTTTAGGAACATTTCCAAAATTTTGGTGCTTAACGTTCTCTGGTTTTTTGGTTTCTTGTTTGTTTGTTTGTTTGTTCTTGGAATCTAAAGAACTGCAACACCAGTTTTTATGTGCAAAGCTTTTCAAGACACTTTAGTCACCAAGTCCTGATGGAAGTATGATATGTAAGGATGCTGCCACTGGCTGCCTATACAGGGGAACCAAAGAACTAAATGATATTTAAGATTCAGTCATTCCCTAATATTGCAGTGCTCTTCTGACATTTTCCCTCTGTTTGGCCATCTGCCCAGTTTTTTAAAATCTTTCATTACAGTATAAACAGAATCCATAAATAGAGTTAAGATAGGAAACTCAAGACCTTGAGTGACTGAAGTTCCTGCTCTAGATGTTCACATTCTGTTGAGTCTGTGAAACGTATGAAAAGGCTACTAATCCAATGGACGGAGTAGCCTGGTGGGCTGCAGTCCATGGGGTTGCTAACAGTCAGACAGACTGAGCGACTTCACTTTCACTTTTCTCTTTCATGCACTGGAGAAGGAAATGGCAACCCACTCCAGTATTCTTGCCTGGAGAATCCCAGGGATGGGGGAGCCTGGTGGGCTGCCGTCTATGGGATCACACAGAGTCGGACACGACTGAAGTGACTTAGCAGTAGCAGCAATGCTTCTTTCTCCACCCTATGAAAAGAATAAGCTTCATTAACTAGGAATCTTCTAAATCAGGCCTTCTCAAACCTTGGCATGAATACAGAACCCCTTAGGATCCTGTGAAACTCAGATTCTGGTTTAGTAGATCTGGGGGAAGGCAAAGCCTGAGATTCTGTGTCTCTAACAAGCTCCCAGGTGATGCCAAAGCTGCCAGTTCTGGGCCAGACCTTGAGAGTAACATGGTTCTCAACTCCTGTATTTGTATCCAGATTTAAAGAGATCTTGGCTTTCTAAATGTGAATCACTCTCTGTACATTCTTCCAGTTTCTGATTTCTAAAAATAAAATTGGACAGAGAACTGGAAGGGGTATTTTAGATTCCCGAAAATTGGATTAAATTAAGGTCAGAAAAGCTCTTTAAAAATGCGGTTCAGAAGGTTATAAATTTCAGATCATTTTCCAAACCACCCCTTCTCAAACTGAAGTCAGTTCCTTTATGGGATGATCTCTAGTGTTTACCTCTCTTCTCCTCTTACTAAAAAGTACCTTTTGTCCCCGACAACTACCAGATTACTCCTCCCCTCAACTCTCCATCTCTTCCCCTGTTTATGGATATCCGACAAAGGTGCCCTTTCACATGCATAGACACAATGGATGAATTGTACTTTAAATAGGAAAGAATCTTTATCATTCAGACTAACAGGAAATCCCAGAGCCAGGCCAATACGTATGTGATATCTGACACAATCAGGCCCTTTGAATAGTTTTACATTGTAGGAGCAACAAACACAGCAGAGTCCACAAAAGCTGATCTAGTGTTTACCTCTCTTCTCCCTCTTACTAAAAAGTACCTTTTGTCCCCTACAACTACCAAGTTACTCCATCCCCTCAACTCTCCATCTCTTCCTCTGCTTATGGACATCCGACAAAGGCGCCCTTTCACATAACGTAGACACAATGGATGAATTGTACTTTAAATAGGAAAGATTCTTTATCATCCAGAGTAACAGGAAATCCCAGAGCCAGGCCAATATGTATGTGATATCTGAACACACAATCAGGCCCTTTGAATAGTTTTACATTGTAGGAGCAACAAACACAGCAGAGTCCACAAAAGCTGTCTTTTTCAGAGTATTCACAATGCAAATGAGCCATGATGAGGGAGAAAATCTGGTTAAAATCACTCACTAGCTGGCTACCCATACTCCACTTTTTATATCCTCAATTTCAACTTTTCAATTTAATGGCTGGCATCTGTTAGAAAAGAAAAATGTAATGGTTAATGCCATGGAATTAAACCCGTAGGCCCCCAAATTTATTAGAGGCTTCCGCCTCCACCCCTAAAAATGTAATACATTGATTAAAATTAACTTTGTTTTTAAACAGAATCTGGGAGTATAACTTGGGAAAGATAATCTCTGAAGTCTCTGTATTGCTCTGGGAATATCTGAGGATGAGAAAATCATCTCTATTTTGGGGGATATTTACTAATGAAAATAGTATTGTCTTGTGGAAAATACTACCACCACCTACTGGCATATATTATACATAAATCTGAAAAAGCTTCAAATCATTTGAACAGTGCCAAATAAGGGTATGGAAGAAGAGAATAATCATTGTCATTTCACTGCAATTTAAATTTCAAATTTAGTCAAATAATTTTATTTGCTTTTTGATAATATTATAACCTTTACTTCTATCACCTGAATATGTAAACTGGAAAGCAGAAAAGAGCAAAAAAATAAGGTCTAGGATCTTTAAATAGAAAGAATGTATATTTATATTGTTGAAATGGCACTAGCCTTTGCCTTCACCTGTTGCTAAGTTCATTTTTGTTTTTATTGGAGATTTATTCTATCAAAACTAGAAGGAAAAGAAAGGTTTGTGTCAACGTAGCATTTCAAAAAGACATTATCACACGTGGTTTGCAAAATTCTTTACAACCAACAAAAATATTTTAAGCAGAATATAAAGATATATACAAATCACCTTACAGTTTCAGCAGCTATTTTGATAAAGGGAAACAGCCAAAAGATTATACATACAATAAGCTTTTAGAAATTTTTATTCTACAGTTAACTCTCATTAGCTTTTCGATTAGCATTAAATCATTTGCTATTCTTTACAGTTTCCCTTGGGAAAAAATTACATCTTCATACCATTTCTTCAGTGGTTGTTTTGAATTTATCCTCAGATGATCTAGTCTTCACTACTACAAATTTCCTCCCTCCAGAGAAACTACTTCTTGCATAGAATCTATTTTCTTGTTCAGTGGTTTAATATTTTGCATCAATGAGCTGGATTCATGAAAAGGATTAAAGAATTAAAGACATGGGTTTTCTTTCCAAAACTTTACTGTGATACACCTATTTGTTAAACACACAGAATGGACCCTGTATTACTTTAATGATATTTATAATGACATCTGTAGGTACACATAGAGGCAGGGATATATTTAGATAAGTAAACCTAATGATAAAATATGTATATGTTGTCATTATATTCAAGAAACATTTTTAGATGGTGAATATATATTTTAAAGAAATAGAGAAAAATTTTAATAATTAATTGAAGTTGCATATGTAAAGTAGATAGTATTTCTGTTATTTTTTTCTCATGAATGTGAAAATATTTTTCAACAATATGGTGCCTCATTCCTTATTATCTTATTTAAATTATAATCAGCTCTTTGCTAGCTTAGTGATTGTTCAATGACCTTTTGAGAAAAATATATTGTTTCCCCAAATATTGTTTGATATGACATTGATAATTAGAATCTCTTGTGAATTACTGAATTACTGGCACTGTTGAATTGCTCCTTTGATATTAATAGCTTGTGTGTGTGTTCATTGCTCCGTATCTGACTCTTTGCAATCCTATGGACTAAAGCCCACCAGGCTCCTCTGTCCATAGGATTTTCTTGGAAAGAATACTGAAGTGGGTGTCATTTCCTTTGACAGGAGATCTTCCTGACTCAGAGGTTGACCCTCTGCATCTCTGTCTCCTGTGTTGCAGGCAGATTCTTTTCCACTGAGCTACCAGGGAAGCCTTTGACAGCTCAGTTTTTGCTTATTTGCCTACTGTCTCACTTTCTGATATCTAATGCTATTTCCCCTCCATTTATTTACTCAAGAGAAGAGTCATTAGATCCCTACCATGTGCCAAGAACTGGCTTGGAACAGCTGACTCTATGATAGGTGGTATGAAGTACACAAGTCCTTTGACTGGCTGGCATTTAAAATAGAGGGATGGAGAAGTACAATAAGCAAGTAAAGCAAGAAATAAAAGGGAATATTATTATAAATGAAATGAAATGTGATAGAGCAATTAGGTAAGCATCTTAGCTATGGCCAGAAAAGGCCTCTTCAGTAGCATGGTCATTGAGCTAAAAGACAGATAGGAGCCCAATCACAGAGTGAAATCTTATGTGATTGATGAAGATTACCTGTTTGAGGCAAATAGATTAGTTATCAAAAAGTTGGCTTAAAGCTCAACATTCAGAAAACGAAGATCATGGCATCCGGTCCCATCACTTCACGGGAAATAGATGGGGAAGCAGTGGAAACAGTGTCAGACTTTATTTTGGGGGGCTCCAAAATCACTGCAGATGGTGACTGCAGCCATGAAATTAGAAGACGCTTACTCCTTGGAAGAAAAGTTATGACCAACCTAGATAGTATATTCAAAAGCAGAGACATTACTTTGCCGACTAAGGTCCGCCTAGTCAAGGCTATGGTTTTTCCTGTGGTCATGTACGGATGTGAAAGTTGGACTGTGAAGAAGGCTAAGCGCTGAAGAATCGATGCTTTTGAACTGTGGTGTTGGAGAAGACTCTTGAGAGTCCCTTGGACTGCAAGGAGATCCAACCAGTCCATTATGAAGGAGATCAACCCTGAGATTTCTTTGGAAGGAATGATGCTAAAGCTGAAACTCCAGTACTTTGGCCACCTCATGCGAAGGGNTCGATGCTTTTGAACTGTGGTGTTGGAGAAGACTCTTGAGAGTCCCTTGGACTGCAAGGAGATCCAACCAGTCCATTATGAAGGAGATCAACCCTGAGATTTCTTTGGAAGGAATGATGCTAAAGCTGAAACTCCAGTACTTTGGCCACCTCATGCGAAGGGTTTACTCATTGGAAAAGACTCTGATGCTGGGAGGGATGGGGGCGGGGGGAGAAGGGGACGACCTAGGATGAGATGGCTGGATGGCATCATGGACTCGATGGATGTGAGTCTGAGTGAACTCCGGGAGATGGTGATGGACAGGGAGGCCTGGTGTGCTGTGATTCATGGGGTCGCAAAGAGTCGGACACGACTGAGTGACTGAACTGAACTGAACTGAACTGATTAAAAACATATCTATCTTTCTTCCATTTTATGCAATGGACTTAGGATGAATCTATTACATTTACAAAATTCAACAAGATTTGAATTAGTATTTTCAAAAAGAGTTGAGCTAGTACTTCCATCAAAATTGAAGGACAGAGTTATGGCTAAATTTTGTCTCCCCCTCAATTTACATGTTGAAGCTCTACTCACAGTGTCACAAAATGTGACAGTATTTGTAACAAGTAAATAAATAAATGCTGACAATTTAACGCACAGCATATTGCTTATGGTCAACAATACTGCTTTATAAACTTCAAAGTTGCTAAGAGACAAGATCTTAATTGTTCTCTTCACAAGAAAAGATATGGAAAGTATGTGAAGTGATAGAGTTGTTGGCTATGGAATCATACTGCAATATATAAATGCATTAAATCAATACATTCTATACCTTTAACTTACACAATGTATGTTAGTCACTCAATAGTGTCCAACTCTCTGCAACCACTGTAGACTGTAGCCTGCCAGGCTCCTCTGTCCATGGAATTTTCCAGGTAAGAATATTGGAGTAGGTTGACATTTCCTACTCCAGGGTATCTTCCCAACCCAGGGACTGAACTTGCATCTCTTACATCTACCTGCACTGGCAGGCAGGTTCTTTGCCAGTACTGTGACTTGGGAAGCCCCAAGTTATACACTTAAAAATTGGTTAAATTTTATATTATGTATATTGCAGGCAAATTCTTTATGTTCTGAGCTACCAGGGAACTTGCACAATGCTACCTGCCAATTATATCTTAATATTTTGTTTAATTTTGAAAAGAACATAATGACATTTGGAGACAGGATCTTTAAGGAGATAAAGTACAATAAGGTCATGTGTTGTTGTTTTTCAGTCACTGGATCGTGTCCAGCTCTTTGCAACCCCATGGACTGCAGCACACCAGGCTTCCCTGTCCTTCACTATGCCCTGAAGTTTGCTCAAACTTGGGTTCATTTAGTCAGTGATGCCATCCAACCACCTCATCCTCTGTCACTCCCTTCTCCTCCTGCCTTTAAACTTTCCCAGCATCAGGGTCTTTTCCAGAGTCAGTTCTTTGCATCAGGTGGCAAGAGTATTTGAGTTTCAGCTTTAGCATCACTCCTTCCAATAAATATTTAGGGTTGAGTTTCTTTAGGATTGACTGGTTTGATCTCCTTGCAATCCAAGGGACTCTACAGTCTTCTCCAGCACAATTTGAAAGCATCAGTTCTTTGGCACTTGGCCTTCTGTATGGTCCAACTCTTACATCCATACATGACTACTGGAAAAACCATAGCTTTGGCTATAGGGACTGTGAAGTGAAGTGAAAGTTTCTCAGTCATGTCCGACTCTTTATGACCCCGTGGGCTATATAGTCCATGGAATTCTCTAGGCCAGAATACTGGAGTGGATAACCTTTCCCTGCTCTAGGAGATCTTCCTAATCCAGAAATCAACCAGGGTGCCCTGCGTTCTTTACCAACTGAGTTATCAGTGAAGCCCTATAGAGAATGTGGGGAGAGAGCAAATTAGCCAAGATGGCCTGTTCAGGCTCTCTCACTCCACGTTTTGTAAATAGTGACTATGTAACAGCTGAGATCATTTACAGAACTGCACATGCGCATCACAAGGAACTTGGTCACCAGCTACTCTGTGCTGTGGGGCTATGTGAATTCCACCTAAAAAGCGGCAGCATTACTGTTGCATCTTGGCTGTGTCTGTTGGATCAACCACAAGAGGAGACAATATAGCATGTCTGCTGCCATGGCTGCTGCACCAGCCAGGAGAGAATAAACATGTCTTCAGTTCCTATGGCTCCTCAAGGATTTTTCCAGCTTCCTCACTTGTGCGTTGTCTACCCTGGGTTCAGAGAACAGTGAGCACAGTCAGATACAACAAGACAATTGGCATCAGGACCAGGATCAGTGATACATGGACCTTTGTTAGTAAAATGATGCCTTTGCTTTTTAATATGCTGTCTAGGTTTGTCATAGCTTTTCTCCCAAGGAGCAAGTGTCTTTTACTTTCATGGCTGAAGTTACCACCTGCAATGATTTTGAAGTCCAGGATAATAAAATCTGTCACTGTTTCCACATTTTTCCATCTATTTGCCATGAAGTGATGGGGTAGGATGCCATGATCTTTGTTTTATGGATGCTGAGTTTTAAACCAGTTTTTTCACTGTGTTCTTCCACCATTATCAAGAGGCTCTTTAGGTCCTCTTCACTTTCAGCCAGTAGGGTGGTATGTGCAGATATGTGGATATCTGAGGTTATTGATATTTCTACAGGCAATTTTGATTCCAGCCTGTGAGTCTTCCAGCCCAGAATTTTGCATGATGTACTTGGTACATAAGTTAAATATGCAGGGTGACAATACACATGCTTGACGTACTCCTTTTCGAATTTTGATCTAGTCTACTGTCGCATGCCTGGTTCTAACTGTTGCTTCTTTTCCTGCATACAGGTTTCTCAGACAACAGGTAAGGTGGTCTGATATTCCTATCTCTTCCACAGTTTTTGTGACCCACACAGTTAAAGGCTATAGCATAGTCAATGAAGCTGAGCAGATTTTTTAAAATTCCCTTGCTTTTTCTATGATCCAAAGAATATTGGCCATTTGATCTCTGGTTCCTCTGCCTTTTCTAAATCCTTCCTGTACATTTGGGAGTTCTTGGTTTATGTACTATTCAGGCCTAGCTTGAATGATTTTGAACATTACTTTGCTAGCATATGAAATGAGTGCAATGTGAAATGTGAGGTGAGATCATGTGCACAAGCCCTAAGCCAATGTTGAGTTCCTAAGTCATGTCCGATTATTTTGTGACCTCAAGGACTGTAGCCCACCAGGCTCCTCTGTCCATGGGATTTCCCAGGCAAGAATACTGGAGTGGATTGCCGTTTCCTTCTTCAGGGGATCTTCCTGACTCAGGGATCAAACTCAGGTTTCCTACTTTGGCAGGTGGACTCTTTACCACTGAGCCAGCAGGAAGGCTGTAATGGTAGTCTTAACAAACTAAGATACATGGGTTTGCTAAGCATTAATGGTGGAATAAAAGAGTTACATTAAAAGGGGGTATAGTTTATGTAGAAGAAAATGGTGCCATATAAAAATTATGATGAGTTAGGTTAGGTGGAAGTGTAAAGTAAATGGGGGGGATAGAGAAGACAAATTTTGAAAACTTCACTGGCATTTTATGAAAGAAAATATTGATGGTCAAACAAAGAAAATGATTTTAAATATTTTTTGAAATTAAAAAGAGCTATTATTTCCCCCCAAAGTAAATCTTACACAGGTCTCTCACAGGTAGCACAGGTAAAACTAGAACTACTATGGTGAGGGGGAGGGAGCGGCATCAAGAACCACATGCCCCTTAATTTCTCTTGACATCACTATATGTCCAAGGAACCTCAGGGATCGATGCAGTATTTCAAAAACTATTGGAACAAAGAGTTTAATTCTATTAGTGTACATTTGGAGCCACTATAGTAGTTTGTGGTAAGTTGCGTTATTGTGCTCAATTTCTTGCTCCTACCCTGTCCTGTAAAGGGATGATACATGTTTATTGACCACTAGCTGATGGGCTGTACCCTGTCAGTGGAGGAAGGGGGTTGCGCACCCCTTCATCATCAATGCTGGATCTATGTCCAACGTAATGTGAGCAGGGATAACATGCAGCAGGTCTAGGCAGAAGCTTTAAGAGCCTTCACACACCTCTGCCAGCTCTCTTGCTTTTTTCTCTGCCGTAAGAATATTATGTCACAAATGGTGGACGCTTCCTCAGCATGCGTCTGTTATAGGAAGACCCAGTGAGAACCAGACAACCATCATGTGTGAAATGCTCAAGAAATACATACCTAAGCCACTGGAATTTGGGGACAGTTTATGATTACATCAAAGCTGATGATAGAGTATTTATAAGGGAAACCAAGTGAATTAAACAAATCAAAAGAAGGGAATATTTTTGCTCAAAACTGTGTTTAGCAGGTTCTAGATTAAACTACAGAGTAATAAACATGGAGTTAATTATCATTGTGCATATATACACTGATAGATGTGATAAACTATTAGAATTTTCTATCATTCCCTACTCTCTGCATTCCTTTTCACGTAACCTCATGTTCACCCACAAAGTCAGCTGGGGTCTACATACCCATGAATAAAAATGGGTGGACTCTGAATCTGTCACTTTCAGGGGGTAGGTATATGCTGAACAGGAATTTGGGATATTTGAGTTAATTCATTTAAATTTCTTACCTCAGGAATTTTAACTAAAAGACTTTGAAGGAATTTTTATGATTTGCTAAAAAAGTCAGACTGTCAAGGCTAGGGCAAAGCATTGTAAAGCCTTATGCACAGTGAAATGAAAATAATTTGTGGGGACCAATTGAGAGAGAGACAAGAAAGGGAAAACCTAAAGGAAACAGTGGTGTTCCCTGTTAACCAGGCCCTGCCTACAGCGAGCCTGAGACAGGCTGGGACCTTGGACCCTTTACTGCAGTGCTTGTACCTGGATAAATGTCTCCTGAGGCAAGAGCATACAAAGAAAATATAAGGGACTAAAAATAACCACATGCATGCGCAACGGGGGAAATCATCAGCAATAATATACAAAAGGGCCCAAACCCAACTGCCATTTCTGAGGAGCGAGAAGGAAAAGCAGGGTGCTGCCCATGATCCCAGTATACTGAACCACAGAGGGGTTGGGCAGATGGCCTAAGCCACTTCTCCAGCCCAATCCACCAGTCCACCCCATCCCACCTAAGGGACCAGCTCACCCTCCTAGGGCAGCAAGCGAGGAAACCTGTTATTTGTTTTTGCTCCCCCATGCCTGAATTTCTAGTCTGGCCTCCTATCAATTTATATTGATTAAAGAGATCAAGAATCTAGGTCTGTAACAAGGGCTGGGATCCCTTTTCTTCAGTGTCCAGAATATCTTTCTGTAACTTTAAGTGGCTGTCTACTCCCTGTCATTTGATCTCTTTTGAGAGGGATTCTTTACCTTAACCAAAATAAAAAAGAATAAGTTGTTAAAACAATGAAGCAAATGTAGGGATGGCCCAGAGTAAAGTAGTGATATTAAAAATAGAAAAGAGGGCACTTCTCTGGTGATCCAATGGTTGAGAATCTACCTTGCAATGCAGAGAACAAGGGTTCCATCCCTGGATGTGGAACTAAGATCCTACATACTGGGGAGCAACTATGTCCATAAGCTGCAACAACTGAGCCTGAGCCTCTCAACTAGAGAGAAGCTGGGCATATGTTGCAACTGAGATCTGACACAGCCAAAAGTAAATAAATATTTAAAGCTTCTCAAACTATCTTGGTGATGAATCACTTGATTTAAAAAATATATATAGAAAAGACAAGAGGGGTGACTTTGGAGTCTCAGAATCACTGTATAGAACTGGTTGGCTCTGTGAGGTAATGAGAGGTAAAGGTTAAATGTTTCTTTGTGTTTCCATATTTAGATTGTAATCATATAGGAGAGCAGCTGGAAAAGAGATGCAGAAGATAATAAGATTAGTTTGGGGACATCATAAATGTGAAAGGTTGGAATACTTCATAGGAGATGTCTCCTAACCAGTTGCAAAGGAAGGGTGTCTATGCTCCCCCAAAGTGAATAACCTATTAGGCAATTATTTGCCATAATATGCTTGGCACTACATGAAATACATAAATAGGACCATAAACTTACTTTTTTTAAAGTCTCACTTTTTATGGGTTTGATTGTACAAAAACTGTTGTTTCTTTGCCTGAATTAATGGGCTATCTTTGTATTCTTATGAATTTATAAGAAAGTCTAATTACTGATTGAGAAACACATTAAACTATTTTAGGAAAAAAAAAAAGAACCCTGGATCTTCTAAAGGGTTTTGGGTGTGTGTGTGTGTGATTCTTTGTTTAATCCATATAGTCTCCAAAAAGTGGTATGGTGAAAGGAAAATCTTATGAACTAAATTTTATTATTTTGGTGTTCAAAATTGCAATCCAGCCTCCCAGGTTACAAAATAACCAGATGAATATATTAAGATGAGGGGGAGGAATTAAGACAAAGGTTAAGAGAAAGAATTGATGCCTGCAATAAGATTAAGGCAGAGAAGAGCTGTGATACCTTTTCTTAAAATGGATCATAAATATGGCTCTGAGGATTTTGGTGGCAAATGTGAAAAAGGGAAATACAGTTAGTGTTGGTTAGGTAAAAGAACAATGTATCCTCCAGGCAAAGAGAAATTTCCCCCAGGACTGTTAAATAGAGTTGATTGCATGATATATAGTAGATGGCAAATGCACTCCACATTTTGCAATAACTTTAAAAGATCCCTTCAAAATAAGTGGACAGAGGATCAACAAACACAAGCGTATTAGGAAACCGATTTAAAGTTTTTAGGTCTACAACTTTCCAAAGGACAAGCTTAATAGCAAAATAAATTTTAGAACCTTGAAAGTATATTTCTTATTTTCCATAAATACTTCTACATACTGTTTCTCTAAATTCCTTTTGCTAATCAGTGAATTCCAGATTGCTTTCCCTGACAAGTTCAAGGCTGCTGCCTTGCTATATGCTGATTAGCACAGAGGCATAAGCTTTCAAAACGACCCAGGTGGGGCTACAGAATCACCTGCTCCTAGGTCATTTCACCCTTTCGGACATAAAATGGACTTTTCACTGATATTTTTCTTAATAATTTTGAAATGATGGGCAGAGGGCTCTTAAATTTCTATTCTGGGAAGCAGCTGTGATCATTTTATCCTAGAAGATGGTGGAAGCATTGATAACCAACAAGACCACAAAGTCTGAGTAAAGTCTTTAGAGAATGTGTGACTTAGAATAATGCAACTTCCTGTTATATTCTCTATCAGTTGTAAAGCAGAAACCTTGACTATTCAATGAGCAAAATGCTTTTCAGGTTTATTAACTGAATGTCAACCAAAAATAATGGCTTAGGTTTTGGCATAGTTAATATGTAGCCCTTTTTGCTGGCCATAATTAGATAGCAGGGTTGGTTGATGTGGCAATTTAGGAAATACATTCATTTGTTAAAATGGTTCCGAGTTAAAATCGTTTCAGATTGTTCCCTTTAAGCCTTCTATGCAGAGGCCTATCACAGCTTTGTCTTCATAATCATCATTAAATTCAGTTCTAAATACTAGTCATGGGAATTGTTATTTGACATTTATTTATTTTTTCCATTTATCTCAAACTGATTTTACTAGGGGAAAAATGCACTGAGAAAGTTGATCGGCTGTCTCAGCACTTATTTGTTTACAGAAAATTTAAGTGTAGGTGACCCTGTTCTGGTCGGAAATTTTATGATTAGGGCTCTTTCTGCCTCAGTGAAGAGTACATGTACTTTTCGTTTTTCTTTTCAGCCGTCACCAGATTTTTAAGGGAAACAAATTAAGGCAGCAAGCATGTATTAAAGGGCCGAATAGCGGACATACTTGGGTCTTTAAAATATCCAGTAATCTTAAATTAGGAACTGATTCCTATGAGATAACTTATCATTTGATATGCTAGCATGGCGTATTTCTTCCAAATAAAATGAGCACAATTAGGAAAGTTGTAGGTAGAATTTAAATACATATAGGCTAATAGCAATTCTCATAGTAACTGTAAATACAAAATGCTTTGGTTTAGGTTTAATAGTCAAAATAATAAGAATGCTCTTGGATATACTTTCATCTTTCTTTTAACGTACATACAATGGGATCCTACATATCCATATTGTCTTTGTTTGGTCGTTAAGTCTTGTCTGACTCGCTTGCAACCCTATGGACTGTGGCCTGCCAGGCTTCTCTGTCCATGGGATTTCCCAGGCAAGAATACTGGAGTGGGTTGCCATTCCTTTCTCCAGGGGATCTTCNCCAGGGTGCCCTGCGTTCTTTACCAACTGAGTTATCAGTGAAGCCCTATAGAGAATGTGGGGAGAGAGCAAATTAGCCAAGATGGCCTGTTCAGGCTCTCTCACTCCACGTTTTGTAAATAGTGACTATGTAACAGCTGAGATCATTTACAGAACTGCACATGCGCATCACAAGGAACTTGGTCACCAGCTACTCTGTGCTGTGGGGCTATGTGAATTCCACCTAAAAAGCGGCAGCATTACTGTTGCATCTTGGCTGTGTCTGTTGGATCAACCACAAGAGGAGACAATATAGCATGTCTGCTGCCATGGCTGCTGCACCAGCCAGGAGAGAATAAACATGTCTTCAGTTCCTATGGCTCCTCAAGGATTTTTCCAGCTTCCTCACTTGTGCGTTGTCTACCCTGGGTTCAGAGAACAGTGAGCACAGTCAGATACAACAAGACAATTGGCATCAGGACCAGGATCAGTGATACATGGACCTTTGTTAGTAAAATGATGCCTTTGCTTTTTAATATGCTGTCTAGGTTTGTCATAGCTTTTCTCCCAAGGAGCAAGTGTCTTTTACTTTCATGGCTGAAGTTACCACCTGCAATGATTTTGAAGTCCAGGATAATAAAATCTGTCACTGTTTCCACATTTTTCCATCTATTTGCCATGAAGTGATGGGGTAGGATGCCATGATCTTTGTTTTATGGATGCTGAGTTTTAAACCAGTTTTTTCACTGTGTTCTTCCACCATTATCAAGAGGCTCTTTAGGTCCTCTTCACTTTCAGCCAGTAGGGTGGTATGTGCAGATATGTGGATATCTGAGGTTATTGATATTTCTACAGGCAATTTTGATTCCAGCCTGTGAGTCTTCCAGCCCAGAATTTTGCATGATGTACTTGGTACATAAGTTAAATATGCAGGGTGACAATACACATGCTTGACGTACTCCTTTTCGAATTTTGATCTAGTCTACTGTCGCATGCCTGGTTCTAACTGTTGCTTCTTTTCCTGCATACAGGTTTCTCAGACAACAGGTAAGGTGGTCTGATATTCCTATCTCTTCCACAGTTTTTGTGACCCACACAGTTAAAGGCTATAGCATAGTCAATGAAGCTGAGCAGATTTTTTAAAATTCCCTTGCTTTTTCTATGATCCAAAGAATATTGGCCATTTGATCTCTGGTTCCTCTGCCTTTTCTAAATCCTTCCTGTACATTTGGGAGTTCTTGGTTTATGTACTATTCAGGCCTAGCTTGAATGATTTTGAACATTACTTTGCTAGCATATGAAATGAGTGCAATGTGAAATGTGAGGTGAGATCATGTGCACAAGCCCTAAGCCAATGTTGAGTTCCTAAGTCATGTCCGATTATTTTGTGACCTCAAGGACTGTAGCCCACCAGGCTCCTCTGTCCATGGGATTTCCCAGGCAAGAATACTGGAGTGGATTGCCGTTTCCTTCTTCAGGGGATCTTCCTGACTCAGGGATCAAACTCAGGTTTCCTACTTTGGCAGGTGGACTCTTTACCACTGAGCCAGCAGGAAGGCTGTAATGGTAGTCTTAACAAACTAAGATACATGGGTTTGCTAAGCATTAATGGTGGAATAAAAGAGTTACATTAAAAGGGGGTATAGTTTATGTAGAAGAAAATGGTGCCATATAAAAATTATGATGAGTTAGGTTAGGTGGAAGTGTAAAGTAAATGGGGGGGATAGAGAAGACAAATTTTGAAAACTTCACTGGCATTTTATGAAAGAAAATATTGATGGTCAAACAAAGAAAATGATTTTAAATATTTTTTGAAATTAAAAAGAGCTATTATTTCCCCCCAAAGTAAATCTTACACAGGTCTCTCACAGGTAGCACAGGTAAAACTAGAACTACTATGGTGAGGGGGAGGGAGCGGCATCAAGAACCACATGCCCCTTAATTTCTCTTGACATCACTATATGTCCAAGGAACCTCAGGGATCGATGCAGTATTTCAAAAACTATTGGAACAAAGAGTTTAATTCTATTAGTGTACATTTGGAGCCACTATAGTAGTTTGTGGTAAGTTGCATTATTGTGCTCAATTTCTTGCTCCTACCCTGTCCTGTAAAGGGATGATACATGTTTATTGACCACTAGCTGATGGGCTGTACCCTGTCAGTGGAGGAAGGGGGTTGCGCACCCCTTCATCATCAATGCTGGATCTATGTCCAACGTAATGTGAGCAGGGATAACATGCAGCAGGTCTAGGCAGAAGCTTTAAGAGCCTTCACACACCTCTGCCAGCTCTCTTGCTTTTTTCTCTGCCGTAAGAATATTATGTCACAAATGGTGGACGCTTCCTCAGCATGCGTCTGTTATAGGAAGACCCAGTGAGAACCAGACAACCATCATGTGTGAAATGCTCAAGAAATACATACCTAAGCCACTGGAATTTGGGGACAGTTTATGATTACATCAAAGCTGATGGATAGAGTATTTATAAGGGAAACCAAGTGAATTAAACAAATCAAAAGAAGGGAATATTTTTGCTCAAAACTGTGTTTAGCAGGTTCTAGATTAAACTACAGAGTAATAAACATGGAGTTAATTATCATTGTGCATATATACACTGATAGATGTGATAAACTATTAGAATTTTCTATCATTCCCTACTCTCTGCATTCCTTTTCACGTAACCTCATGTTCACCCACAAAGTCAGCTGGGGTCTACATACCCATGAATAAAAATGGGTGGACTCTGAATCTGTCACTTTCAGGGGGTAGGTATATGCTGAACAGGAATTTGGGATATTTGAGTTAATTCATTTAAATTTCTTACCTCAGGAATTTTAACTAAAAGACTTTGAAGGAATTTTTATGATTTGCTAAAAAAGTCAGACTGTCAAGGCTAGGGCAAAGCATTGTAAAGCCTTATGCACAGTGAAATGAAAATAATTTGTGGGGACCAATTGAGAGAGAGACAAGAAAGGGAAAACCTAAAGGAAACAGTGGTGTTCCCTGTTAACCAGGCCCTGCCTACAGCGAGCCTGAGACAGGCTGGGACCTTGGACCCTTTACTGCAGTGCTTGTACCTGGATAAATGTCTCCTTAGGCAAGAGCATACAAAGAAAATATAAGGGACTAAAAATAACCACATGCATGCGCAACGGGGGAAATCATCAGCAATAATATACAAAAGGGCCCAAACCCAACTGCCATTTCTGAGGAGCGAGAAGGAAAAGCAGGGTGCTGCCCATGATCCCAGTATACTGAACCACAGAGGGGTTGGGCAGATGGCCTAAGCCACTTCTCCAGCCCAATCCACCAGTCCACCCCATCCCACCTAAGGGACCAGCTCACCCTCCTAGGGCAGCAAGCGAGGAAACCTGTTATTTGTTTTTGCTCCCCCATGCCTGAATTTCTAGTCTGGCCTCCTATCAATTTATATTGATTAAAGAGATCAAGAATCTAGGTCTGTAACAAGGGCTGGGATCCCTTTTCTTCAGTGTCCAGAATATCTTTCTGTAACTTTAAGTGGCTGTCTACTCCCTGTCATTTGATCTCTTTTGAGAGGGATTCTTTACCTTAACCAAAATAAAAAAGAATAAGTTGTTAAAACAATGAAGCAAATGTAGGGATGGCCCAGAGTAAAGTAGTGATATTAAAAATAGAAAAGAGGGCACTTCTCTGGTGATCCAATGGTTGAGAATCTACCTTGCAATGCAGAGAACAAGGGTTCCATCCCTGGATGTGGAACTAAGATCCTACATACTGGGGAGCAACTATGTCCATAAGCTGCAACAACTGAGCCTGAGCCTCTCAACTAGAGAGAAGCTGGGCATATGTTGCAACTGAGATCTGACACAGCCAAAAGTAAATAAATATTTAAAGCTTCTCAAACTATCTTGGTGATGAATCACTTGATTTAAAAAATATATATAGAAAAGACAAGAGGGGTGACTTTGGAGTCTCAGAATCACTGTATAGAACTGGTTGGCTCTGTGAGGTAATGAGAGGTAAAGGTTAAATGTTTCTTTGTGTTTCCATATTTAGATTGTAATCATATAGGAGAGCAGCTGGAAAAGAGATGCAGAAGATAATAAGATTAGTTTGGGGACATCATAAATGTGAAAGGTTGGAATACTTCATAGGAGATGTCTCCTAACCAGTTGCAAAGGAAGGGTGTCTATGCTCCCCCAAAGTGAATAACCTATTAGGCAATTATTTGCCATAATATGCTTGGCACTACATGAAATACATAAATAGGACCATAAACTTACTTTTTTTAAAGTCTCACTTTTTATGGGTTTGATTGTACAAAAACTGTTGTTTCTTTGCCTGAATTAATGGGCTATCTTTGTATTCTTATGAATTTATAAGAAAGTCTAATTACTGATTGAGAAACACATTAAACTATTTTAGGAAAAAAAAAAAAGAACCCTGGATCTTCTAAAGGGTTTTGGGTGTGTGTGTGTGTGATTCTTTGTTTAATCCATATAGTCTCCAAAAAGTGGTATGGTGAAAGGAAAATCTTATGAACTAAATTTTATTATTTTGGTGTTCAAAATTGCAATCCAGCCTCCCAGGTTACAAAATAACCAGATGAATATATTAAGATGAGGGGGAGGAATTAAGACAAAGGTTAAGAGAAAGAATTGATGCCTGCAATAAGATTAAGGCAGAGAAGAGCTGTGATACCTTTTCTTAAAATGGATCATAAATATGGCTCTGAGGATTTTGGTGGCAAATGTGAAAAAGGGAAATACAGTTAGTGTTGGTTAGGTAAAAGAACAATGTATCCTCCAGGCAAAGAGAAATTTCCCCCAGGACTGTTAAATAGAGTTGATTGCATGATATATAGTAGATGGCAAATGCACTCCACATTTTGCAATAACTTTAAAAGATCCCTTCAAAATAAGTGGACAGAGGATCAACAAACACAAGCGTATTAGGAAACCGATTTAAAGTTTTTAGGTCTACAACTTTCCAAAGGACAAGCTTAATAGCAAAATAAATTTTAGAACCTTGAAAGTATATTTCTTATTTTCCATAAATACTTCTACATACTGTTTCTCTAAATTCCTTTTGCTAATCAGTGAATTCCAGATTGCTTTCCCTGACAAGTTCAAGGCTGCTGCCTTGCTATATGCTGATTAGCACAGAGGCATAAGCTTTCAAAACGACCCAGGTGGGGCTACAGAATCACCTGCTCCTAGGTCATTTCACCCTTTCGGACATAAAATGGACTTTTCACTGATATTTTTCTTAATAATTTTGAAATGATGGGCAGAGGGCTCTTAAATTTCTATTCTGGGAAGCAGCTGTGATCATTTTATCCTAGAAGATGGTGGAAGCATTGATAACCAACAAGACCACAAAGTCTGAGTAAAGTCTTTAGAGAATGTGTGACTTAGAATAATGCAACTTCCTGTTATATTCTCTATCAGTTGTAAAGCAGAAACCTTGACTATTCAATGAGCAAAATGCTTTTCAGGTTTATTAACTGAATGTCAACCAAAAATAATGGCTTAGGTTTTGGCATAGTTAATATGTAGCCCTTTTTGCTGGCCATAATTAGATAGCAGGGTTGGTTGATGTGGCAATTTAGGAAATACATTCATTTGTTAAAATGGTTCCGAGTTAAAATCGTTTCAGATTGTTCCCTTTAAGCCTTCTATGCAGAGGCCTATCACAGCTTTGTCTTCATAATCATCATTAAATTCAGTTCTAAATACTAGTCATGGGAATTGTTATTTGACATTTATTTATTTTTTCCATTTATCTCAAACTGATTTTACTAGGGGAAAAATGCACTGAGAAAGTTGATCGGCTGTCTCAGCACTTATTTGTTTACAGAAAATTTAAGTGTAGGTGACCCTGTTCTGGTCGGAAATTTTATGATTAGGGCTCTTTCTGCCTCAGTGAAGAGTACATGTACTTTTCGTTTTTCTTTTCAGCCGTCACCAGATTTTTAAGGGAAACAAATTAAGGCAGCAAGCATGTATTAAAGGGCCGAATAGCGGACATACTTGGGTCTTTAAAATATCCAGTAATCTTAAATTAGGAACTGATTCCTATGAGATAACTTATCATTTGATATGCTAGCATGGCGTATTTCTTCCAAATAAAATGAGCACAATTAGGAAAGTTGTAGGTAGAATTTAAATACATATAGGCTAATAGCAATTCTCATAGTAACTGTAAATACAAAATGCTTTGGTTTAGGTTTAATAGTCAAAATAATAAGAATGCTCTTGGATATACTTTCATCTTTCTTTTAACGTACATACAATGGGATCCTACATATCCATATTGTCTTTGTTTGGTCGTTAAGTCTTGTCTGACTCGCTTGCAACCCTATGGACTGTGGCCTGCCAGGCTTCTCTGTCCATGGGATTTCCCAGGCAAGAATACTGGAGTGGGTTGCCATTCCTTTCTCCAGGGGATCTTCCCAACCCAGGGATGGAAGCTGCATCTCCTGCACTGGCAAGCAGATTCTTTACCACTGAGCCACCTGGAGAACCCTCACATCTCTGTACATGCATATTAATTCTCTTAGAAAAAAAAAAAAGATTTTTCTCATCATTTTGATTCTCCTCCAAAATTGTGTTGTTCTCTCTTTGTGACTGTTTTCTACAGAACAATCTCATTTTACTGTATTTGGATCCTTAAGCAACCAAAGTTAGGGTATTGGAATCTACTTAAAAAGGCCTTAGTTATCAGAGATTACCTTATTTTTGAAGAAAAAGCTTCCAATAATTACACTTTGTTGTCTTCAATTTCCAAAGGATTCTTTATAAAATAACTTTTCCACAAATAAGTATACATTCATTTGTTATTTTATCCATGGGATTTCCCAGGCAAGAATACTGGAGTGGGTTGCCATTCCTTTCTCCAGGGGATCTTCCCAACCCAGGGATGGAAGCTGCATCTCCTGCACTGGCAAGCAGATTCTTTACCACTGAGCCACCTGGAGAACCCTCACATCTCTGTACATGCATATTAATTCTCTTAGAAAAAAAAAAAAGATTTTTCTCATCATTTTGATTCTCCTCCAAAATTGTGTTGTTCTCTCTTTGTGACTGTTTTCTACAGAACAATCTCATTTTACTGTATTTGGATCCTTAAGCAACCAAAGTTAGGGTATTGGAATGTACTTAAAAAGGACTTAGTTATCAGAGATTACCTTATTTTTGAAGAAAAAGCTTCCAATAATTACACTTTGTTGTCTTCAATTTCCAAAGGATTCTTTATAAAATAACTTTTCCACAAATAAGTATACATTCATTTGTTATTTTGCTACTTAGCTTTATTTAATTTTAGTAAAGTTAATTCTTCTAATAACCATTTCTTTTTAATGAAAAATTATAACCAGGTCTTTACTTCATTTACTTTTAGCTATTTCATAAATACCAGAAGGGAAACTAAATGATTTGCGAGAAAACGTAGGAAAAAGTAAACCTAGAAAGCCTTCTAATCTTCCCTCACCGTGTTGAAGAAAGATCGAGATCTTCCAAGTTTTGGATTAGGTGGATGAGTTCCAGACAGACTGGACCCTCCAGGTAGGTGGTTCCCCCACAGCACTTTGCGGTCATTGGATATATGACTTGTGCAACACTGAACATGATCTCGGCCAGTTCATGATTAACAGGGCTTTATTTGCTGAACAGGCAGAGCTTTGAGAAGCTCAATATACCCAATGTTGTAATGCTGGAGAGCATTGCAGCAAAGTACACTTTTTGCTATTAAAATATTTTAATAAATAGGGATCCAGAGCAATGCGGCCACTCTTCCTTCTGTAGTCTTTTGCGTCGCTGTCACAGTCACCTTCCCCACGACCCATCTGGCATGGACAGATAAATGAGCTATCCACATTATGTGGCTTTGGCCGCCTGGAGGGCTCCCACGCCGCGGAGCTCCTCCCCCTCCCCAGTCCCTGTCTCTTATACACATCTAGAGGTGTATAAGAGCCAGGCGTTNCTGCAGTCTTTTGCGTCGCTGTCACAGTCACCTTCCCCACGACCCATCTGGCATGGACAGATAAATGAGCTATCCACATTATGTGGCTTTGGCCGCCTGGAGGGCTCCCACGCCGCGGAGCTCCTCCCCCTCCCCAGTCCAGTCCATCTCCTTCTGTGGTACCAGAAGCTGTCAGTCACCTCCAGGTTCCTTTTAGAACCATTTCTGATGAGTGAATATTGGGCTACCTCAAGAAAATAATGCAAAGGTTAGAAAGAGAAAAACAAATATCGTATATTAACACATATCTGTGGAATCTAGAAAAAATGATACAGACAAAACTATTTGCAATGCAAAAATAGAGATACAGACATAGAGAACAAAGGTATGGATACCAAGAGAGGAAGGGAGTGATGAACTAAGGGGCTGTGATTAACATATATAGCACACAAGTTACAGAAATATGCTTTGAAAAGGATTAAAAAGTTTACAGAAAGCTATTAAAATAATTTCAGTATAATCAATCCATTTGAAACACAGAAACAGATGAACCAAAAAAATATCAGATTTGACTCTTTTTTTAACTTTTTACCTTTTCTACAGTTTTTGCTCATTTTTAAGAAGGCATTGACACTTGACTGATGTGAAGATACAAGATTAGAGTATAGGTCTGCCACTGAGGTGTCTTGACCAAATCTGGTTTGGAGAAGTGTTTTGTTTGACTTGCACAAAATAAAAAAACAAATTTATCTTAAAATTAATTATGCTGCCAACATTTCAAAATTAAGGCATTTAATATATTTAATATTGTAAGAAAACTCCATAATTCTGACATTTAAAAAATAAATAAATAAAGGCTAGCTTGTAACAAGGGGCACGGCAGCCATCTGTCAGTGCTGTGTTCAGGCTGCTTACTTTAGCTGGGCGCTGCTCCCGTTTGCCCCAGTCTCACTTCCTGTCTTCTGCAAGATCTTAGTTTCTGTCTCCTGAGTTAACCTAGGATTCAAAGGATGCTTATATCTTCTAGCAAAAGACAGAATCATACTATTTTCTTATTTCCTTCCTTACAACATTCCCACGTACTTCCAAATGGTAATAATATACCATGGAAAGGAAAATAAGCAGAAGTGTAAAATAATCCATTGGAGATAAACTGACACAATCACTCCACTCTAAGCACATCGTCTTTTTGCTTGATAAGTCATCTTAAAATGAAAATCAGTGAAAAGATCAGTTTTCTTCATGTCTTTCTTAACCTAGGCTTATATGAGATCTTTAAAAGGCAGACTTTCCGAAATGGTGACAGTATCTCGGGTTGTGCAAACCTGCAGGCTAAACTACAGATGGTGCCATTTAGCAAGGGCCAAATTGCTGGTTACAATCCACTGAAAAACACAGGGTTCATCATAGAAACATGGACAGTCGCTGGAATATCATGTCTCTTTGGGGCATTGTTTTAACAAATGCATTTACAAGAAAAATGTTCTCTGTTAACTACAGTTCCCAGAATACCTTGTAGAACATTCTGTCTGTATTGATCATAAAATGGCATAGCCATTCTGCCTCCTCTGGCAGAACTCAGGGGAAAGTGAGCAAGTGCATTACACCATGTGACAAACTCTAAATTATGAAAAACACTAGCGTAGTTTCATCAGAATTTGCATTCTGTTAGCAGGAGATAGATCTGAAATCTATTTTTATCCAAAGGATCTTGTTAAACTAAGATTGCCTGTTACCGTATGTAGTTGTTTCATGCAGTAGTGCCTGATGGTACTTCTCATAAACAACAGAGAGTAAACCCAAACAAGCTGAAAAATTATTTATTGCAATTTATTGCAAAATACTGCAATTTGAGAAAAATTACATCTGCATGGACTGCATATTTTGGATACAATTTATGGTGTAGTTTCTCTTCATTAACCACATCTCAGAGAATTTTCAAAGCATCAGCTTGCATATTATTAACATGTACTTAAAATAACAATATAGAAAGCTCCAGGATTAAAGTAAAAGGTTAAGCATAAAATGCAAGGTGCTTTAAGTGCATCTATATACTTACAATTCTTTAGAAATTCAGCTTTTTAATTAAAGTGAACTAGACCTTACCTAGACCAGCTAGATTAATAAGTATTTCATTCTACTCTAACTATTCTCCTTAATAAAAGCAGATTGAATCCATTTTGCAAGAAAAAGTATAGTATTAACTATCATGGCTTCTTTTATATAGTTAAACACATCCAGCATTTTTCATGGAAAGGAACAATGACAAAAAAGCAACTATAGCATTTGAACTCAGTGGAAATCTTTTTTCAATTACTCTACAGTATATGTATTTGGGTGAGTGATTGTTTTTGTTTATTTTTTGCAATTTATATGCTCCTCTGTTATCTTACAGTTTGATATTCTTAAAGGAAAATTCGTACAAATTTTATTTACAAATGCATGTGGCATTTTAAATCATTTAAAAGCTAAATGTGAAGAGTATATAAATGAGTCTCTAAAAATTTAATATTATACAGTCCACATGTCCTCTCTTGTGATTCACTCTCAGATTCTTTAGGGCTTTCCCTGAAAGTTGGTGGAAGAGAATGGATTCTATCTGTTATTTATAGGTACAATTTCTGGATATAATTATATTATAAAGGCCACAGTGATTTTAATTCAGAAAAGAGTTTGAGGGAATTACCTGGAAGTCCAGTGGTTAGGACTCGACACTTCCCCTGATTGGGGAAGTAAGATCCCACAAGATGCCTCACAGCCAAAAAAAGAACTGAGTTTGAATGTGAATCCTGCTGGTCTTTCCTAACTTCTTGTGATGCTCGGCAAATCAGTTAATCTGTCTGAGCTTCAGTTTTTTCATATGAAAACCAGGCATAAAAAATACCTGCTTCATACAATTGTTGAGAGGGTTAAAAAGAAAACCTTTGCAATGCATCCAACATATAGGAAGCACTTTGAAAAGGTCCAATGGTTATGCTTATTTATTCTCATTCTAAAGCACTACCAAAAGGCAGTTCAAGTCAGCCTGGATTTGTATAAGATGCTGTTTTAAAGCAAGAATTAAGTTTGAAATGTTTCACTTGTTTAGCTATTACCACTATTATTTTCAAACTTCCTGGGTCAGCATATCCCATGTCTCATTAATTAAGCCTCCAACCCCATCAGTGGAGAACTAGCCCTTGGCCTTTCAGGTTCCTTTGTTTGAGCTTCTCAGTTTTGTCACTCTAGTGAATTTTTACTTACTCTTCAATGATACTTTCTTTGATGCACTAAGGCAGAAATAATCACTCAGAGCTTCTCTATTTTTCCAACATTAAGCTCTTCTCAGTGTGTCTGTTGATACTTGCTTCAAGTATAAGCTAGTTGAGGGGTAACTTGTGTTTCCCTAACACTAATATGTTACTTGCAAGTTGCTAGAAGAGAAGTAGCCAAATTATTTGAACAATATGCTATGAAAAAGAAAGTTGTTTAATCTCTCAGTTGTGTCCAACTCTGCTATCCCATGGACTGTAGCTTACCAGGTTTCTCTGTCCATGTGATTTCCCAGACAAGAATACTGGAGTGAGTTACCATTTCGTTTTCCAGGGGATCTTCCTGACCCAGGTATGGAACCCACATCGCGTGTGTCTCCTGCATTGGCGGGTGGATTCTTTACCATTGTGCCACCGGGGAAGCCCTAGTATTAACTCAGTTCAGTCAGTTCAGTCACTCAGTTGTGTCCGACTCTTTGCGACCCCATGAATCGCAGCACACCAGGCCTCCCTGTCCATCACCATCTCCCGGAGTTCACTCAGACTCACCTCCATCGAGTCCGTGATGCCATCCAGCCATCTCATCCTTGGTCGTCCCCTTCTCCTCCTGCCCCCAATCCCTCCCAGCATCAGAGTCTTTTCCAATGAGTCAACCCTTTGCATGAGGTGGCCAAATTACCGGAGTTTCAGCTTTAGCATCATTCCCTCCAAAGAAATCCCAGGGCTGATCTCCTTCAGAATGGACTGGTTGGATCTCCTTGCAGTTCAAGGGACTCTCAAGAGTCTTCTCCAACACCACAGTTCAAAAGCATCGATTCTTTGGCGCTCAGCTTTCTTCACAGTCCAACTCTCACATCCATACATGACCGCAGGAAAAACCATAGCCTTGACTAGGTGGACCTTAGTCGGCAAAGTAAATGGAAGTTAATCAAACAATGCTAAAAGCAAGTTAAGCGATATAAAACCACAAACACTTTATGGAAGGAAGAGGGGCAGTTTGGTTTACTCTTCCTTAATCTGTGATTTTTATGAGGGAACTTCTCCAAAAAATTGCTGGTTCAACTGCCGTAACCCATGTCCTGTAAGGCCATTATAGCTACAGCACGCATCAGCCTGGAGTCTCTCTGCCTCCACTTCCTCTCCACAGCCTGGAACAATGCCCCAGGCCATCTTCCCCAGTCCTGCCAGCACCAGGTAATTCAAGCACTGCAAAGATGCAATGTCACCAATCTACACAGTGAGTAAAAATAACACTCCTAATAGCAAAATGTCACTGGAGATGTAAAATCATCATTCAACAATCACCACTTTTTCCTCAATTACTGCTGACCTAAAAATAAGCATTTTGCTTCAATAGTTTCAAAATGTTCACCAATATTGTCTGCTAGTCTTACTTATTCATCTGATGCCTTTTGGCCTGGCCACTCACTGATACACAAGCTAAATACACAGCAGAAAGTCAGCCATCACATGCATACCAGATTTTGGGACTGAACTTTACTTTGGGTGGTGGCAGATGAAGTTATAAATCAGAATGTTTTTAAAGCAGCTAAATACTATGAAATGCTTCTAGAATTTCTGTCAAAAATGGACTCCAAGGGAATGTAAGTTGGAGAGTCTGTAAGTCTTTGTGAATATTATGAATGTTGTGGCATATTCATGTATTTTGATGCAAAAAAGGAATTATTTAAAAATAAAACAGCCTGGTCATAACAGATTTGAACTCATAGATGAGTTAAAAGTCTCAATCCTTTAGTTTTATGTGTTCTCATCTGTGATTTTCTCACCAACCTAAATAGAGAAATCTCACTGATCTTCACATTAAAATAAGATAATCTGATCTATTTCTCAATGCATTTTTATTTGATCAGTACTCATGTAAGAGAAATCCACGTGCTCTTAACCCTTTTAATGTTCCTACCTCACGGAGCCCTCTGGCTACAATGTCCCCCTCAGTGGGATCATAAATAACCACACACTCGCTCTTTAGCCTTGTTATGTGTGCCACAGTAAGGCCGCAGAAACCAAAAGTCCCCACTTGTTTCATTTGTTAGCCAGCACTCCAATCTTCAAGACCCATCGCTGACCCCCAAATTCTAGCACTGAAGTTAAAGCAGGTCACCTCCAGGGAAAACCATCAGCAACTTCATTTTTAAAATATATTTGATTTTCTTTTTCTAATCTTCCAGCCTTTCTTTTCCTTCCCCTCCTCCCCAACACTGCTGCATGCCTTAATTTTGCTTTCAGTCGGTAGTTGAAAAACTTTAGTTTCTAATAACTGGAAAAAATGGTTATTTAAAGATAACTGCAACTTGCTTAACATGCTAGGCTATCATATGCTCAGTGCTTTGAAGCTGCAAATTAATGACGAGCAGGAACAGTGACTATCTTTCAGAGGAAACTGACCTCTTTCTAATGGCACATCGCTAATGTCATCTGTCTACTGCATCTCATTATGTGAATTTCACGGAGTTAAAAAAAAAAAAAGTATCTTAAGGCTGTGCACAAATAAAAAGGACCTTCTAGTATTAAGCACTTTGAAAATTTTTGATCTCTCAAAATACCTTCCTTAGATACTGCTTCCCCCTTTTGTGCATGGCATGCTGCTTATGTCATCTATTCTCTGTGACTAATTATGTTAATTTTGTGCCATAAAAGTAACTGAAGGCTGTTAAGAAATAAAAGCTTCTGAGTGGCCTTATTTTATAAACACCCCTTTTGAACAAGGCACATTTAGTCATATTTGCAGTAACAGAAAGAGTCTTGTGCTAAAAATACAACAAAGGCTCTTGAATATGGCCATTTATTCCCACTTTATTAGGTAATTTATGAAAAAGTATGAAGGGAAGCCTTTTTGTTACCATAATTTGCATAAAGCTGGTGCCCCATTAATGAGATAACTTCCTGCCTTTTGTGTATCACCAGCTGGAAATAGAAATGGAGGAACTTTTCTGTAGCCCAATTACCTAACCTGCTGAGTTCAGAGTTGGAAAGTAAACAGGATTCCTATCTGTCAAAGAACTTTACTTTGGTTCCTCTAACCTGATTTTTTTTTTTTNATAAAGCTGGTGCCCCATTAATGAGATAACTTCCTGCCTTTTGTGTATCACCAGCTGGAAATAGAAATGGAGGAACTTTTCTGTAGCCCAATTACCTAACCTGCTGAGTTCAGAGTTGGAAAGTAAACAGGATTCCTATCTGTCAAAGAACTTTACTTTGGTTCCTCTAACCTGATTTTTTTTTTTTAATAAAAATAATTAAAAGAAGGATGAACACCAAATGCTAAAGCTAACTAAAGCTTACATGTTAGAACATATGATCTACTTCTAGAGAATATTACTTATTTAATAATCATATTTTTCCCTTTGAAGAACCGTTGTGGCTTTATTTTTGCTGTCATTGGATCAGATGAGTAACATTTGATCATACGTATGAACATTTGAACTATATATATGACAAAAAGAAAAAACTGTGAACAAATATTATTAATAGATTTTGGGGTGGGAGAGCATTGAAGGAGCAATTAATTGCATTGCAATTTATTGCAATTATGAATGGCAGTCTTTCAATGAAAGATATTAATATTTTGTAAATTAATAATTCTATGCTACAAAAAATATGTTGGAGCTACAATAAATATCTGTTAAGTCCCAAAATATGCTAAGAAGAGTATATCATTTTGCCACGAGGGGTAGAAATTCTATACTTACCATAAAGGCATGGACAAATGAAATAAATGGAAAAGAGGAACAGTTTTGAACTCATAGCTTGGGTATCCACATAGGCATACCAACACGTACACACACATACACAATATTAGAAAAAGCTTCATTAAACCCCCACAAACAAAAGAGTCTCTAAAAAGAAAACTTTTAGTTATTGGTAAGTGACAATAAGATAGAGTCTTTGAAAGTGGCAGTGAAACTAAGCGACTCCACTTTTTATCCTCCAGTTTCCTAATGCCAGCTGTATAAATGTAGCTCTAGATGACATATCATGAAGATTGTTCGGTGGTTATGTCAAAATGGAAAATAAAACAAAAATAAGACCAGAAGGGCAAACCCACTGTCTTTGCTTGGATTTAACAGTAAACCAGAGGACTGGATGGTTTGCCTTACGGCCTCATCTTCTTTTAAAATAAGGTCCTGAACTCTTAAATTATAAGTCATCTTATAATTAGGGCCTTCCTCTTAGCTCAGTTGGTAAAGAATCTGCCTGCAAAGCAGGAGACCCGTGTTCAATTCTTGGGTCAGGAATACCCTCTGGAGAAGGAAATGGCATCCCACTCCAGTATTCTTGCCTGGAGAATCCCATGGACAGAGGAGCCGGGCAGGCTACAGTCCATGGGAAGGCAAGAGTCAAGACATGACTCAGTGATTAAACCACCACCATCTTATAATTAGGTCAGAATTTCGCTTTTCTCCATATGCCTCGTAACGCCTTCGGTGTATTGCATTTATTGACATAGCAGAAGCAGTGCAAAAGCCTTGACAACTATCAGAAGGCATCAAGAGCTTTGACAGCTATTAGCATTGAGATGCGCTGCGTTTTAACTTGTGAAGCTAAGCTTAATCACGAGTCATTCTACTTTTACCCTTACTCCCTGGACAATCTTCTCTGTAGCTAAACGCAAAGCCTAGCTTCCAGTGTGTGAGACAATCCCTTTTCTAGAAGAATAATATTCTTGTAAGAAGTAGACTACTAGGGAATTATTTCTTTTCAGTTGCTTTTATAGTCTAAATTGTTTGTTTTAGGAGAATTATAAGCAGACAAGGAAATAAGTATCACTCCTCCAATCAATGCAAATTATCTTTGCTTTTAAACATAGACTTCTGGAAAAAAAACATAGATAAAGGTTATCAGGAACACCCTGAAATTCTAAACAGTATCTCTAAGAAGTTAATAAGGAATTGTTTGGCCTGAATAGACACTTCTTACTCAACTTTCTTCTATCACCTGCGACAAAAATGTACTCCATGCAGCAGTCACAGTCTTCCATTTGTCTATAACTGGACCTGTGCCAAAATTTGTAATTTAAATTTTCATGAGAGTTAGTCAGTTGAACCACTGGAATACAGAGGAAGAAAAGAATGTAATGAGTAATCCTTTAAAAAACAAAAGACTAGAGCAAATTTGATTAAACTCAATGGAGAAAGTAGCCAGAATGACAAAACCAAATACATGGCCAGGATATGATTTATGTTAATGTTTCTATATCACTAATATTTTATATTCTAGCTGCCCTTATAAAAATTCTATATTCCTACTCAAACTATTCTCACACAGACCTTAAACTTAGTTGATCTTCCAAAGTTGGAGAGTTGAGTGAAAAATTTAAGCAAGCTCTGTATAGTTATTAGGTAATATACAATATTGAGTTTTAGAATACTAATTAAGCAATAATTGGAGGACCTAAGATACCAGTCCATATATTCTTACCTTGTAGGGTGAAGACTATAAATATAAATACAGGTCTTTCTTCCCTTGCTACTTCCCTAAAATTAATACAGACTCACAAAAAATAGCTCAAAAAAAGAAGTCAACAATCAGCATTAAGTTAATACACTGCTAAAGCTATATGAAAGTATTAAGAAATCTATGGGGGAAAGTTTGAATCAACAAATATTTTCCATATTCCTACTGGTAACTCCAAGGCCTTTTTTTTCCCCCCTCTGTTCTTTTTTTCCCTTCTTGTCTGTTACAAGTTATGATGTGTGGATGAAGGCTTTTTCCCATGCAGTAATGACTGTATACTGAGATTTCAAGGGGCTGTTCATGACAATCCCATTTTCTGTGTAATTTCATGGTTGTCTTCTTGAATGAAGATATTGGCTGCTCTGAAGCAGGGGGTCAGCCGCTCCTGCTCCCTTTCAGTATTGTTCCGGAGTATGTTTCCTTTCAGCTGATGAAAAGTAATTCATCATTTACACCCCTGAATTCTGCCAGCATTTTTTGAACAACTTTTCTTTCCCTGTGGTACCTTCGGCCCATGAAAGAGATAAATAGGTTCAATACAACACTAGGCCCCAGATCCTGGGAGCAGGTTAGGCCTCTGAGGCCCCAAGCTGCCCCTTTCTCATGATAGAGTTTGTCACCTTTCTACCTCTAGAAGTCAAATCCTGTCGACTCAGCCATCTTTCAGGCTCTCTGAAGTGGCTTTGGCACCCACTGGGGCATGTGAGCTTAAAATTGATTTTTTTTAAGATCTGTCAAGTTCCCTTAAGGGACGGAGTTGACAGCCAGCAGGCCTCAACTATCACAAAGCATTCAATGTGTAAAAGACACCTAAGGAACTTCCTTTGAGGGGCCAAAGGGCTTCAGACTTTGTGACACATTGAGAGGGTGCTGTTGCTAAGAAACTGGCTATTTGGGCAATAGGATTTTTCCTGCAACTCTGCCACTTTGGGAAGTACTTCAAGCTACCTCTCTTCTTATGGCAAAAGACAATATCAACTGTTATAAAAAACAACATGCAAAAAAAGATGTTAAATGGAATCATTACCTGGTGCTTCAGATTCTAACTGCCTATCACTTATGCAGTTTGGGAATTAACTTAGTACGTGTACCAGCTTTTAGAAGAATAAAGCATTAGGTAATCTAAACAATCAAATAATATCAGTTATTTGTTTTAAAAGTAAAGGATACCAATTTGTTACAAATTTGGAAATTATGGACCGTAAGGCAGAAATAAACACTCTTTCTCAACTTAAACAGTGACTTAATACTTCAGTGATAGTGTGATGCTATAGTTCACCTCTCATTTCTAAAAAATATGATGCTGGAGTAGTTACAGCCAGCTATTTGCTCGTGACCTAAGTCTACCAGATCATAGACTGCTAATTCGGCCTTTCATTTAACTGTTTCTCCTTATTACATATGTTTCCTCAGAAGTCAAAATAATCGAGACAGGATTTTGCTATATTATTTGAACACTAAGGAAGTGTTCTTTCTGATACTGATTTTGAACAGCTTCATATGGAAAGTCATATTTTGGATTTAAATACAGAAGAAAATGACTCAGCCTTTTTTAGTGACCAGAGCATAATCACTTTCTCTAGCTAAACCATTCATGCAGAGCGAGCACAGCATCCTTTGGAAGATTAGTGATTCCTCAAAAGAAGTCAGGAGACAGATTTTCAAATTCAATTCCAACCTGTGTGGTTTGAAGGCCGTGAAACTTTCAACAACAATGTAAATATTGCATGCATCTCTCTCTCTCTCTCTCTCTCTCTCTCTCTCTCTCTCCCGAGGCTGGATTTTACCAACTGTTATGTGAAAGGCCAATTGTATAAGCAGGTGTAGGTCTGAGTTGAAAGGATGTGATGGCATTAATCTCCCTTTAAGAGGTCTTGTTTTCATGGGCTGTTGTCAAATATAACTGGGTTGTTCTGTAAGTATAACTGCAGTTATGTGCTCCTTGTCATAGCGAAGTGCTCTAGCTTTTGAAGGAATTTCTGCACTTTTCCAAAGACAGTGTCAATGTTTGGTATAGAGGGAGGGAGTCTGGTAAGTTGAAGAGAGTACAGGCTTTTGTGTCAAGACATTCCCTGGGTTTGAATATCAGATTGCAGGAGCTGTGTTGACTCAGCAAATTTATGAAACTTCTTTGAGATACAGCTTTCTTGTGCATAAAAGGAGTACAACTATATCTGAAGATTGGGCTTCTCTAGTGGCTCAGTGGTAAAAAATTCGCCTGCCAATGCAGGAGACCTGTGTTCAATCCCTGGGTGGGGAAGATCCTCTGAAGAAGAAAAGGGAAATCCACTCCAGTATTCTTGCCTGGAAAATTCCATGGACAGAGGAACCCGGTAGGCTACAGTTAATGGGGTCACATAAGACTTGGACACAACTTAGTGACTAAACAATAAGAATGTATCTGAGGATTAGATAAGGTTATTCATGGAGATACCCAACACAGTCATTGGAATGGAAACTCAATAAATAGTAATCATTATTACTCTGAAGGGCCAAATGTATTCCAGGGTTTCATGATCTTTGGCATCAAAGCTCAAGACACCATGGATATGAGGAATTGCGGACTTAAATAAGCAATTTTTCTCCTAAATCCAAACACTGAACAAACATGTTACCCTCCAGACTAAAGTGATTATTATGATACCTAGGGCTAAGTCAAGACTGCTATGATAGTTGTGAAGGGGTAACCTGGTCAAAATATAAAGACATGCTGAGACATTTTCTGAACCAAGAATTAGATCCAAGTTTATTAACTAAGGGATTCCCTAGTGGCTTAGATGGTAGAGAATCTGCCTGCATCTGCCTGCAATGCAGGAAACCCAATGCAGGAAATGATTTTGGGTCAGAAAGATTCCCTGGAGAAGGGAATGGCTAACCATTCCAGCAGTCTTACCTGGAGATTTCCATAGAGAGAGGAGCCTGGCGGACTACAGTCCATGGGTTTCCAAAGAGTTGGACACAGTTGAGCTATTAACACTTACACTTACACTTACTTTATTAATTTAAGTTCTATACAGAAAGCAACAGGTTAGAAAAGCCATTGCCACTGCTATATTTCTGTTGTTGCATAAATTTAATTAATTTGCACCATCATTAATTACTGATTAAGTCCTGCAACCTCTAATGCAAATATATTGCTCTCATTTGACAAGTGCTTGTGATCCTTCTGCCTGTTGGTCCATTCAAGTCATTTGGTTGGCATTCCTAGTTTTCTGATTTAATTAGGGTAGTCAGTGTGTGAGTGCTAAGTTGCTTCAGCCATGTGCAAATTAGGGTAGATGGAACATCAATTTTTCTTTTTAAGTTTTCCCTGTGATTCTAAAGTTCAATCTGGGCTGAACATTGTTTCCATTAGTAAAAACTTATCACTTTTCTCACAAAATGTCCTACATGTCTGCAGCCATAACTAATTTTGAAGGAGAAATACTATAGCAAAAAAGGTGGTTACTGAGTGGCTGGAGACAAAATAAATCCTGTGATTCTAAAGTTCAATCTGGGCTGAACATTGTTTCCATTAGTAAAAACTTATCACTTTTCTCACAAAATGTCCTACATGTCTGCAGCCATAACTAATTTTGAAGGAGAAATACTATAGCAAAAAAGGTGGTTACTGAGTGGCTGGAGACAAAATAAAGTATATGCAGGTCAGGAAGCAACAGTTAGAACTGGACATGGAACAACAGACTGGTTCCAAATAGGAAAAGGAGTACATCAAGGCTGTATATTGTCAGCCTGCTTATTTAACTTTTAGGCAGAGTACATCATGAGAAACACTGGGCTGGAAGAAGCACAAGCTGGAATCAAGATTGCCGCAGAAATATCAATAACCTCAGATAGATGACACCACACTTATGGCAGAAAGTGAAGAGGAACTAAAAAGACTCTTGCTGAAAGCAAAAGAAGAGAGTGAAAAAGTTGGCTTAAAGCTCAGCATTCAGAAAACCAAGATCACGGCATCTGGTCCCATCACTTCATGGGAAATAGATGGGGAAATAGTGGAAACAGTGTCAGACNCAAATTAGTATTTTTGTTTATTTTGGATATATATCCAGGAGTGAAATTGCTGGGTCATATGGTAGCTGTCTGGTTTTTTGAGAAACCTCGCTGCTGAGGTTGCACCTCCTACAGAGACTTCACCAATTTACATTCCCACCAATAGAATATGAGGATTCCTTTTTCTCCACACCCTCAAAAGTATTTATTGTTTTTGTTCTTTATGATAATAGCTGTTCTGACAGGTGTGAAGTGATATCTCATTATACTTTTGATTTGCATGTTCCTGATGATTAGTGATGTTGAGTATCTTTTCATGCACTTGTTTGTCATCTCCATTTCCTCTTTGGAAAGATGTCTGTTCAGGTATTCTGCCCATTTTTTGATTGGGTGGTTCAATTTTTGAAGTTGAGTTGCATTAGCTGTTTATGTATATTGGACAGTAACCCCTATCAGTCATATCATTTGCAAATATTTTCTCCCAGTCAGTAGGTTGTCTTTTTGTTTTCTCAATGGTTTCCTTTGCTGTACAAAAGCTTTTAAGCTTAATTAGGTCCGTTTGTTAATTTTTTATTTCCTTTGCTTTAGTATTGTGATGATTTATGTCAAGTAGTATTCTGCCTGTGTTTCTCTCTAGGAGTTTTATAGTTTACAGTCTAACATAGAGGTCTTTAATCCATTTTGAGTTTATTTTTATATTTGGTGTTAGAGAATATTCTAATTTCACTCATTTGCATGTAGCTGTCCAGTTTTGCAGCATCACTTACTGAAGCAACTGCCTTTTCTCTATTGGATATTCTTGCCTCCTTTATTGTAATTTAATTGACTATAAATATGTAGATCATGGAGTAGTTTTATATGTAGTTTTGAGTGCAAAAAATTCTGTTAATTATTATTTAATTATCTGACACTCTTCTTTACTTTCACTGCTACCATACTCAACAACAAACTCCATGCCAAACCAGGTTAGTTCCTTCCCATCTGCACTAGAGGCTATTTCATTATTAATTTTATCATTCCTGAAAAATCTATGTTATCTTCATTTAAAACTGAAAGCTAAATAAAAGTGTGTTCAGATATGGAAGGAAAGCAGAGGTAGGAAGCTGAACACCTTTATTTTTATTATCCAAAACACACAATTTTAACATACCCTTAATATTTCAGGGAGCAGCTGCATCAATATTTGGTTGAACTTAAAATCTCTAATAAATTTCAATTTCCCAGCAAAATAGAATTTGAGCAAAGTGATAAATGTTAGTATGGTATCATTGGCTTGGATTAATCAGAAGAGACATACACAGGGGGCATCCTTGGCAGGGATGAAAAAATATATGAAGAAAAGATATTAAATACTAAACAGGAAAAAGTGCAAAATGCATTCTCTCAGACAAGAACTGAAAAGCATAGCTCTTTGGGGCTATCCAGCTGCTCTCTGGATCTTTTTGGCTCTTGCTTTCACACTGCATGCCTTCCATTATTATAGACTCTGCTTTTGAGATAAACAAGAGGGAAAGAAAGCACTCTTCATCTGACATAGTTGTGGAAAGGTTCACTGACAAACCACAATCAAGAATAGGATGTAGTTCTCCTATTTGCCTAGATCAGAGCTTTTTTGAGAACACTAGTTAGAAAGAGATCTAAAAAAATGTTTTATTTTCAAGATAAAATATTTGTAACTGAGATTATATCAGTGAATTATTATTGAAATAGGCCTTGCTTTAATTTTTTGTGATTTATTTTTCTGGCTATCAAGCTTATAAAATAAATATCATATTGATGAATTGGAAGTATGAAATATATTGACAAAATCTGAAAAAAGGTATATCCATTTTTAATTATTTAAATGTAAGCTAAAAATATGTCTGCTAAAAGTAGGAGCTCTGGTATTAAAAAAAAAATCTCATATTACATAAATGGTTTCTTAGCATCACTTTGTTGTCTGAATGTGTGTGTGTTTGAACTAGGATTGAGGAATGTGATGATGAGATTAGGGGATGGAAGAGAGCAACTTTAAAAAATAAAGAAACTGAATTAAAATACATAGTTTAATATTATGACAGCAATTATTACTCCAGACATATTTATGAAATATTCTGGTTTTGGAGAAGACTCTTGAGAGTCCCTTGGACTGCAAGGAGATCCAACCAGTCCATTCTAAAGGAGATCAGTCCTGGGTGTTCTTTGGAAGGAATGATGCTAAAGCTTAAACTCCAGTACTTTGGCCACTTCATGCGAAGAGTTGACTCATTGGAAAAGACTCTGATGCTGGGAAGGATTGGGGGCAGGAGGAGAAGGGGATGACAGAGGATGAGATGGTTGGATGATATCACCGACCCGATGTGAGTTTGAATGAACTCGGGAATTGGTGATGGACAGGGAGGCCTGGCGTGCTGCAAAGAGTCGGACATGACTGAGTGACTGAATGGAACTGAACTCATACCTGAAGAGTATATAGTGTTAGTATCATTAAAATGTTCATAGACCTATTTGAAGTGGATAGTTTTATTAAAATATCCTTGTGACCATACATTGGAGAGGCTGTTTGATTTCCTTGTTTATTCATTTCCCTTGGATCGAGTAAACCCAGTTCTGTTTATCCAGGGTGGCTTTGTTTTATGTCTCAAGCGGTCATTAATTTTAAATCTATGTGGCTTGGTGCCAGGCTAAAGAACGATTTGGAGAAGTCATTTGATTTCAGTGAGTAAAATACTATCTTTACTTTGGTCAAACCTTTTTTTCTTGGTTCATTGATGCCATATGTGAATATCACAGTTCAACTGCCCTTTTGCCATAATGGTTCCTTGGTGAGAGTAGAATCATGTCCTATTATAGCATAAGTTCATAATGGAAGTTGCAACTTTGTGTGAAGACACATTTTTGAACTATCTTGGTATCTTGAAGATTATTATGCATTCTAGAATTTTGCTTTGTCTCTAAAAAATGATCCCACCTTTGATTATTGCCTTTTCTTTGTGTAGTTTTAACAGAACATTATCATTATACCTTTAAACTATTTACGCAATGATTCATTTTCATGTTATATTCATTTTCACATCAGTATCATTGTTTTGTGACAGAACATTACCACATTACATTGTGACACACCTTTTGGGTTATGATGAATCCACAAAAGTGGCCACTAGGACTTTTACTAAGAAAAATTTTTAGTCTTGGAAGCAATACAAAAGGCAAAGAACAAGAGGAAAATACTAGAAGATATACTAGATTTGGCAAAAAAAAAAACAGCAAGAGCACTTTGGGGATTTCAAATTTGATTTATACTTCTTCTAAAAAAAAAGCTGACTACCTTTACAGTGCTCACGAGACTAAAAGAATAGTGGTTTTGGAAGAAAGGTGAAGTATTCTTTAAATTGGCAGATAGAAAAAATTTACCAGCCAAACAGGTCTTCATACTTGCCACAGAACGTTTCCTGACACTTCATTTATCTTAACTGCATTAGGGCTAATAATTTTTTAGTTTGGCAAATTCCAAGGAAACCTTGTTGAATATTCAGAGTAAATTTCAAGGTGGTTCCTAGCTTGCTATTAGTTACATTATAATTTTATAAATATCATCTTTCAATGGATGCTTTGTGAATTCAGTTACGAGGGAATCTGCATAAAGTAAAATATTGTTAATTGCTTCATAATCTTGAATAAAAGTTATTGCTATTTTTAGATTATACAGTTTTTACTGATGTGAAATTTGGAATTTGTGATTAAGTTTTAATAAAGGGATGAAAAATTTTAACACCAAAGTAATGTATTACTATGGTACTAAACAATTGTCTTTTGTCCCATTCCTTCTCAGCGGTTACTTCTGAGAGTTAGTGCTCTGTCTATAATTTTTATGATAGCTTTTTGATTTGTCAATTTTATACATTCTCTTTTATTTGCTTCTCTTATGGATAATAACTTCACTGATTTAAACCATTGACTTTATTCCCATCTTCCTAATATCAGTTCAGTTCAGTTCAGTTCACTCGCTCAGTCATGTCCGACTCTTTGCGACCCCATGAATCGCAGCACGCCAGGCCTCCCTATCCATCACCATCTCCCGGAATTCACTCAGACTCAAGTCCATCGAGTCTGTGATGCCATCCAGCCATCTCATCCTCGGTCGTCCCCTTCTCCTCCTGCCCCCAATCCCTCCCAGCATCAGAGTCTTTTCCAATGAGTCAACTCTTCGCATGAGGTGGCCAAAGTACTGGAGTTTCAGCTTTAGCATCATTCCTTCCAAAGAAATCCCAGGGTTGATCTCCTTCAGAATGGACTGGTTGGATCTCCTTGCAGTCCAAGGGACTCTCAAGAGTCTTCTCCAACACCACAGTTCAAAAGCATCGATTCTTCGGCGCTCAGCTTTCTTCACAGTCCAACTTTCACATCCATACATGACCACAGGAAAAACCATAGCCTTGACTAGGCGGACCTTAGTCGGCAAAGTAATGTCTCTGCTTTTGAATATACTATCCAGGTTGGTCATAACTTTTCTTCCAAGGAGTAAGCGTCTTTTAATTTCATGGCTGCAGTCACCATCTGCAGTGATTTTGGAGCCCAAAAAAATAAAGTCTGGCACTGTTTCCACTGTTTCCCCATCTATTTCTCATGAAGTGATGGGACCGGATGCCATGATCTTTGTTTTCTGAATGTTGAGCTTTAAGCCAACTTTTTTGCTCTCCTCCTTCACTTTCATCAAGAGGCTTCTTAGCTCCTCCTCACTTTCTGCCATAAGGGTGGTGTCATCAGCATATCTGAGGTTATTGATATTTCTCCCGGCAATCTTGATTCCAGCTTGTGTTTCTTCCAGTCCAGCGTTTCTCATGATGTACTCTGCAGTTTGCCTAGTGTCCTCCAATTCCCCTATTATATCGAGGCAGAGATTGAATGAAGGCACTGAATACAGTGAGATGTGTTTTCCATTGGATTCTCAAGTACTCATGTGCAGTGGGATCATTCTTGCTTCCCCAGGGCTCATTTCAGTGTTTTTTTGATTGCAGGCACTTAATATATATTTGCTGAGTATATAAATAAATAAATTTGCTATTCTCACTAAGATTTTTCTAAAATCAACAGCACTCCACCACCACCACCACCAAAGGCCAAAAGGTTTAATAAACCTTGAATCTTTGCCCAAGTATCTGACAATTGTTCTACTACAAAAATTTTCCATAGTCTCCTCTGAGAAGATGACAAAAATATTGTGGCCAACATAGCTATTATTCACAGAAAAAATAAAAAATAAAAAAGATGAATTATCTCTCCTGAACTGAGAATACTTTGGAATTCATTTGGGAGAGTAGAAACTCGGTGGAATAGTCATGTCCTTCTTCCATGTTGGGAATAAATTCATCAGCAAGGTGGGAAAAAAAATAAGCATTTTTATTTCTGATAAAAATTGCAAAACTGTCAGTGGTTTATTTTGATGCAGCTATGTGTTCACAGGGTAATTGTGTTACAGTTATTATGGTAGGAGGCACACTTCCCTCCCTGGTTTATTATAACTGGCCGTAATGTACCATAGAGGCTCAAGATGTTCTTTTCTTGACTAAGCCTGGAGAGGATCTATTTCACAGTGTATTTCCCTTAAAGGGAGAGTCTACAAATGGCAATAGGCGAGGCACTTGTCTGTAGATAAGCATCAAAGACAGAATGGGAGTAAATGATGCACTTCATGGAGTTGCACTACTTCTTTAGTAAAATTTATGGCACTAAAAAAGGAAGCAAGCAGAAAGAAAAATAATTTGGTAAATGGACTCAAGTGGCCTGAAAGAGTTAATGTGCTTCTTCCCACTAGAAACAGTGAGCCATTTATATATAGGCAATCCTTTCTCCTGAGTTCCATCAATGCTGCAAGACATTTTGAAATGGATCTTCACAGGCTCCAGGGATAGAAAAAGAGGATTTTTTTCTTCATTGTCAGTAGTAACTACAAAATTAGTTTGTAATTTTTTTTTTTCTTGTTTATCTTTTGTTCCCCCTTGTAGCACTGCCCTGAGGAAATTGAAAGACTTGCTTTCTTACATTTGGAATCACTGTTATTGGGAAGTTACCTTGGTTGTCTTAGTTTATCTACACAACATCTGAAAAATTAACAAATATTTTCTCTTAATAAATAAAGAACAGCAAAAAAAAAAAGAAGAGCTAATCTGTCCTTCAAATATTTTAATAGTTTTCAATGAGTTTAGCCTCTCCCTTTTTATGACCTATTGTCAATTTAGTTAATATCTGCTTCTGGATTATGGGCTTCCCTGGTGGCTCAGAGGTTAAAGTGTCTGCCTGCAATGCAGGAGACCTGAGTTAGATCCCTGGGTCGGGAAGATCCCCTAGAGAAGGAATGGCAACCCACTCCAGTATCATTTTGCTTAGGTTGTTCTCTTTACAATCATTTCAGTTATCTCTTTTGGTTCAATTTAAATGAATATTAAATGCATCAGAATTTTTTTAAATTATAATTTTCTCCCACAAATTCATCATTCATTAAAAGATTCTGATAAATATGCTTTTGCATTTTTTGCATTCCTGCCAGAATATCTTTTCCCAGGAAAACCTCTCTTGCATTCCTCTATTTTCACAATATGTACATAGCTAAATGTTTCAATAGTAAATATTTCTCAAACACTAAGCATTCATTGACTTGCTTTTCAAATTCTAGAGTATGATTTCACAAATCATTTTCTCTAGCTGAGTGCAACCATGAGATGTACCTATTTTTCCTGAACAACTTTCAACCTTGCAAACAAAATATTATATAGGAAAAAAAAAATAAACAAAAACAGTTCCTACTCTATTTTCTCTTCATGCCCTGGAGGTGTATTTCAGCATTTACAAAATACCTGACTATCCTTATCTTCCTGAATGTCTATCCAAAGAGTATTTGCTGTGTCAGCAAAACACTCAGAGCTTTTCATTTTACTGGCTATGGTATCTATGCAATATTGAAGCCTCCCCCACCTTATTTGGTTTCTAGTTTCAGTAAACCTTATCCTAGCATTTTAAATCTTCAGTCATTTCCCTGACTCAACCATATCATTACTATTTCAATAATATCACGCTTGTCCCTGATACTCATATGCATACTTATCATCGATAAGGCTTTGATATAATAAATCCTCGATATAGTATTGTGCTTATCCATGCTATGAGATATAATCAAAAATGAAAGCAGAAACTTAAGATACAGAGTAAAATATATTACTTGCCAATTTTCCACGGTAACTTTTCATCATTACTTCAAAATTACTTTTTAATGCAAAGAGTAGTTTCAATCACATTGAGGCCCACATGATTCAGATACTATCATAATCACAATTAGATTACATTACTGCAATCAGGAATAGAGATCATTAAGAGAAAGAATATAAATTGCTTTAGTTTTACAAGTACTGAGCTAGCAAAATTATAATTAATCTCCATTTATAATCTTTTCTTTCATAGAACTGCAAAGCATGCTACTTTTTTTAGGCCATCAATACAAATTAGAACTAAGTAATAAAGCCCTAACTACTACTACTGTGCTGCTCATGACTGAAGAAACTTTCACATTATGTATAGAAGCCTTTTGATACAAACAGTGCCCTTAGAATAGATTGTCTCAATGCAATAAGCCCAACTATTACAAGGTGCTATTTAAAAACCAGAATGCTGCAGAAGCTCTCTCTCTTTTCAGAGTAATCAGTTTTTTGCATTTCATTTCTTAAATGAGATGGCGCTACTCATGTGAGATGAAGAAATAATGACTTAGTAGTCACAGTGAATGCATCATTCTGTACATCCCAGGTTTTTAAAATATAGTTATTTAAGAAGTATGAGAAATAATAAATAAGAAAACAAAAAATTCAAGATAGAAATACCTTCAAAATATCAATACAACCGATTCTAATTATATATTAAGCATTTCATATTTTTTTCAATGAATTATGCTGTGTGTGTGTGTGTGTGTGTGTGTGCACAAGCACGCTTCATCATTCAGTTGTGTACAACTATTTGTGACCACATGGACTGTCGCCTGTACTCTGTCCATTAGATTTTTCAGGCAAAAATACTGGAGTGGGTTGCCATTTACTCTTCCAGGGGATCTTCCTGATCCAGGGATTGAACCTGTGTCTCCTGTATCTCCTACATTTGGCAGGCAGATAACTTACCACTGAGTCACACGGGAAGCCCAATATTGCATGATACCTTAGTATTCCAAGTCCCTCTATGGTCCAATATATACCTTTTGGTTTCTAGTTCTTAGTACTCACCTCAAATTATAACAGAATATATTAGTAAGCTGAAAGCGTGTATGCTCAGTTTCTCAGTCGTGTCCGACTCTCTGCAACCCCACGGACTGTAGCTTTCCAGGCTCCTCGGTCCGTGGAATTATCCAGGCAAGAGTACTGGAGTGGGTTGCCATGACCTTCTTCAATAAATGTAGATGATCTAATTTTATACAGGTTTACAGACTTTTCCAATTCTGAAATCAAAACAGTTATAAAACAGCAGACAATTTGGAGGAACTTATCTGGTGTCAAGTGGAGCCCACCTGAAGCCGACTGAGCATGAACTTCTTTGGTTTCAAAATCTGATCTGAACCAAAAGGAAATTACTCATTGTCTTTATGTTAGTTTGTTATTCTTACAAGATACCGCTCCAGATCCCACTGGAGTATTAACTAACATATGGTATATATAGGTATCAAATTACCTTTTTTAAATGGGAAGAATTGTTTTCCAAAAGACATCTTGTACCAAGGGTTTTAGATAAGGAATGATGGACTCACCAGCTGCGTAGAGGGGACTGATCACAACAGTCAGAACTGTCAGTTGTCTCCTGTGCCTTAGCGTCCCTATGCCCAGTACCCTTCTTTTGGTACATTCTAGCTTTCAGCTTCCCTTAGTCAGACAGAGCTTAACTATCGTGCTGTAAGTGGGAGGCAATGGCACCCCACCCCAGTACTCTTGCCTGGAAAATCCAATGGACGGAGTAGGCTGGTGGGCTGCAGTCCATGGGGTCACTAACAGTCGGACAGACTGAGCGACTTCACTTTCACTTTTCTCTTTCATGCATTGGAGAAGGAAATGGCAACCCACTCCAGTGTTCTTGCCTGGAGAATCCCAGGGATGGGGGAGCCTGGTGGGCTGCCGTCTATGGGGTCACACAGAGTCGGACATGACTGAAGTGACTTAGCAGCAGCAGCTATAAGTGGGTAGCAGCTTTGCCATGGTTCTGATCCATTCAGCCCCTGAGGCAGCTGGATAGAGATGTGGGGACCTGTTGCCCTGGCTGGGCACTACCAGCTTCAAATCTACACAACTGGTTGGTCAAGTAGTCAGTGTTTCAGTAAACTGCACGTTATTATTGATTTCCGTGTGTGCCATGCACATAAAGCATTACTTCCAGGATATCAGTTTCAGAGATCAGACTGCGGATGATTTATTGGAAATGCTGAGTCATTCTAATGTAGATTGAAATTTGCTTCTAAGACTGATCCTCTAAAGACATGGCATATTTAAGCACAGAGAAGGAAAATAGGTCAAATATTCTGTTTATTTGTAGCAAACCCTCTATTAACGGTGCAAAAAATATGGTAGCATAGGTTTTAAGAGCTATAAATTACAAAACACCTTGCTAGTTGATAAACCTCTGAAATTCTAGAAATTTGTAAGATCCTTTGCAAAAACAAAAATGAGGAAAAATAATTATAAGAGAAATAGTTAACTGCTGCATTTTAACTATAAAAACAGAATAAAAAGTTTTATTCATAGATAATTTTTACTTAAATTGTTAAAAGGATATATTAGATGGTTCTACATGAATCAAATTTAATTAAACAAAGTGCACACTGCTGCCCAAATTTGTATTTTACAGTATATGTGGAAGAGCAATAATTTAAAAGAACAAAATGATAACTATAGGCAATATAATTAGTTTTTAGGGCTAATAAACTCATGCTTTTCGGTTTTAATACTCTACAGCTCTTTGGTAGGAACTTTTAGGAAAATTGAAATGCTTTGAAGAAATGTTCTTTGTCATGAGAGACAGTATTCAGAGTTTGATTCAGAAAAAATGTCAAGAGTGCAAAGAAAGGTAAAGAACAAATTCGAGTTCACCTTATCAATAATGACTAGAGAAAGTGTAAGCATTTTTAAGATACCCTGTGAATGAGATAAGTATCAAATGAATCATTTTATTTATAAGGGGAAAATGCTGTTATAGTTAAGAGGATGGGATTTGTTCCTAATTAAATTCATTAAAGAATATTCTATGCATGTGTATGTATAATGGACTGCAAAGTCTAAAATTTTAGACAAATATTTAAGTTTCTCTAATGCTTAGTTTCAATCTGTGTTTATATTCATATAGGATACAGTCTCACTAAGCCAGTTTTCTTGCCAAGTGGGCTTGAAGAAAAAGCATTAAGACTAACTTTGCTAGACAATGAGGAGTATTTGTCTTAGGGAACATTGTTTGGAGAAAACTCATTTTTTAATATTACTTGAATGAATTAAATGGTAAGTGCTTGAAGAAAGAGTAACAAAGTTTCAGAGTAGAGGCAAGAAAAATAAAGACCTGAAGTGAGAAACAAAAGGAAGGAACAGGACATCAATATTTTAAAGAAAGGACCCACATAGTCCGGGGGATCGGAAGAGTGGCAAGTTGAAAAAGGGTAGCAAAATCTCCTATTGTCTTGCATGTCTGAAGAGTTAGAAATATAGTCCCATTAATGGATCAGTGAAATGGTCATTTTCCTTGAAATGTAGGGGCATAAAAGTGTTCTACTCTTTCTCCCCTTTTTTAAGCTTTTCCTTTTCTTGCTATAAAACAAAATAAAACAAGGGAAAGAATGAAAAAAGATGTCAATTACCAAACCAAAATTTTGTGATATTTCTGCCAGGTACAATTAAATATGGGAAATGATGAATGTGAGTGTTGGGGATTATGCAGGTCTCCTGAGACCTCATGAGAAAAGCTTGGTGTCAGAAAGGAAAGGCTGCAGTGCAGAACTATCCCAGTGACTTTCGAAAGAGAGACTCTAAAGAGAGTCATGAGAACCAGGGACTTGCTGTTGACTCTCTGCAGAGAGATTCTCCGACAATACAAGATTTCAGCAGAGAAGTTGCTGAGGGAGGAATATGCTTCTGTGCCATTTCTATGGTTTATGAACATGCATAAGAAAACTGAAAGCACTGAGAGCCACAGGACACGGTGCCAAGGAGTGTGTGGTGTGATTATTGGTCCAAACTGCAAACTATCAGTGACTTAAATCACATTTCTGTGCCTGTTACCCAAACTTGGAGACAAACATGGAGAGAAAACACTCCAAATATAAAGGAAGGAATAGACTTCATGAATAAGCTATTAGAAAAGCAAACTTCATTGAAATTGGAGACAAGGTAATCAAGCTGACTCTACCCAGACCTCACCTGTACTCAGTTCAGTTCAGTTCAGTCGCTCAGTCATGTCCGACTCTTTGTGACACCCACGGCCCTCAGCACACCAGGCCTCTCTATCCATTACCAACTCCCTGAGTTTACTCAAATTCATGTCCATTGAGTCAGTGATGCCATCCAACCAGCTCATCCTCTGTTGTCCCCTTCTCCACCCACCTTCAATCTTTCCTAGCATCAGGGTATTTTCAAATGAGTCAGTTCTTTGCATCAGGTGGCCAAAGTATTAGAGTTTCAGTTTCAACAACAGTCCTTCCAATGAATATTCAGTACTGATTTGCTTTAGGATGGACTGGTTGGATCTCCTTGAAGTCCAAGAGACTCTCAAGAGTCTTCTCCAACACAATAGTTCAAAAGCATCAATTCTTTAGCACTCAGCTTTCTTTATAGTCCAACTCTCACATCCATACATGACTACTGGAAAACCATAGCTTTAACTAAACAGACTAATGTTGGCACACTAATGTCTCTGTTTTTAAACATGCTGTCTAGTTATATAAAACTAGGAGTAAAATATGCTCCTTTTCTTCGAAGGAGCAAGGGTCTTTTAATTTCATGGCTGCAATCACTATCTGCAGTGATTTTGGAGCCCCCCAAAATAAAGTCAGCCACTGTTTCCATTGTTTCCTCATTTATTTGCCATGAAGTGATGGGACCAGATGCCATGATCTTAGTTTTCTGAACACTAAGTTTTAAGCCAACTTTTTCACGTTCCTCTTTCACTTTCATCAAGAGGGTCTTTAGTTCTTCTCTTTCTGCCATAAGGGTGGTATATCTGCATATCTGAGATTATTAATATTTCTCCCAGAAATCTTGATTCCAGCTTGTGCTTCTTCCAGTCCAGTGTTTCTCATGAGGTACTGTGCATATAAGTTAAATAAGCATGGTGACAATATACAGCCTTGACGTACTCCATTCCCGATTTGGAACTAGTCTGTTGTTCCATGTCCAGTCCTAACTGTTGCTTCCTGACCTGCATATGGATTTCTAAAGAGGGAGGTCAGGTGGTCTGGTATTCCCATCTCTTTCAGAATTTTCCAGAGTTTGTTGTGATCCACACAGTCAAAAAAAACAGAATAAAAAGTTTTATTCATAGATAATTTTTACTTAAATTGTTAAAAGGATATATTAGATGGTTCTACATGAATCAAATTTAATTAAACAAAGTGCACACTGCTGCCCAAATTTGTATTTTACAGTATATGTGGAAGAGCAATAATTTAAAAGAACAAAATGATAACTATAGGCAATATAATTAGTTTTTAGGGCTAATAAACTCATGCTTTTCAGTTTTAATACTCTACAGCTCTTTGGTAGGAACTTTTAGGAAAATTGAAATGCTTTGAAGAAATGTTCTTTGTCATGAGAGACAGTATTCAGAGTTTGATTCAGAAAAAATGTCAAGAGTGCAAAGAAAGGTAAAGAACAAATTCGAGTTCACCTTATCAATAATGACTAGAGAAAGTGTAAGCATTTTTAAGATACCCTGTGAATGAGATAAGTATCAAATGAATCATTTTATTTATAAGGGGAAAATGCTATTATAGTTAAGAGGATGGGATTTGTTCCTAATTAAATTCATTAAAGAATATTCTATGCATGTGTATGTATAATGGACTGCAAAGTCTAAAATTTTAGACAAATATTTAAGTTTCTCTAATGCTTAGTTTCGATCTGTGTTTATATTCATATAGGATACAGTCTCACTAAGCCAGTTTTCTTGCCAAGTGGGCTTGAAGAAAAAGCATTAAGACTAACTTTGCTAGACAATGAGGAGTATTTGTCTTAGGGAACATTGTTTGGAGAAAACTCATTTTTTAATATTACTTGAATGAATTAAATGGTAAGTGCTTGAAGAAAGAGTAACAAAGTTTCAGAGTAGAGGCAAGAAAAATAAAGACCTGAAGTGAGAAACAAAAGGAAGGAACAGGACATCAATATTTTAAAGAAAGGACCCACATAGTCCGGGGGATCGGAAGAGTGGCAAGTTGAAAAAGGGTAGCAAAATCTCCTATCGTCTTGCATGTCTGAAGAGTTAGAAATATAGTCCCATTAATGGATCAGTGAAATGGTCATTTTCCTTGAAATGCAGGGGCATAAAAGTGTTCTACTCTTTCTCCCCTTTTTTAAGCTTTTCCTTTTCTTGCTATAAAACAAAATAAAACAAGGGAAAGAATGAAAAAAGATGTCAATTACCAAACCAAAATTTTGTGATATTTCTGCCAGGTACAATTAAATATGGGAAATGATGAATGTGAGTGTTGGGGATTATGCAGGTCTCCTGAGACCTCATGAGAAAAGCTTGGTGTCAGAAAGGAAAGGCTGCAGTGCAGAACTATCCCAGTGACTTTCGAAAGAGAGACTCTAAAGAGAGTCATGAGAACCAGGGACTTGCTGTTGACTCTCTGCAGAGAGATTCTCCGACAATACAAGATTTCAGCAGAGAAGTTGCTGAGGGAGGAATATGCTTCTGTGCCATTTCTATGGTTTATGAACATGCATAAGAAAACTGAAAGCACTGAGAGCCACAGGACACGGTGCCAAGGAGTGTGTGGTGTGATTATTGGTCCAAACTGCAAACTATCAGTGACTTAAATCACATTTCTGTGCCTGTTACCCAAACTTGGAGACAAACATGGAGAGAAAACACTCCAAATATAAAGGAAGGAATAGACTTCATGAATAAGCTATTAGAAAAGCAAACTTCATTGAAATTGGAGACAAGGTAATCAAGCTGACTCTACCCAGACCTCACCTGTACTCAGTTCAGTTCAGTTCAGTCGCTCAGTCATGTCCGACTCTTTGTGACACCCACGGCCCTCAGCACACCAGGCCTCTCTATCCATTACCAACTCCCTGAGTTTACTCAAATTCATGTCCATTGAGTCAGTGATGCCATCCAACCAGCTCATCCTCTGTTGTCCCCTTCTCCACCCACCTTCAATCTTTCCTAGCATCAGGGTATTTTCAAATGAGTCAGTTCTTTGCATCAGGTGGCCAAAGTATTAGAGTTTCAGTTTCAACAACAGTCCTTCCAATGAATATTCAGTACTGATTTGCTTTAGGATGGACTGGTTGGATCTCCTTGAAGTCCAAGAGACTCTCAAGAGTCTTCTCCAACACAATAGTTCAAAAGCATCAATTCTTTAGCACTCAGCTTTCTTTATAGTCCAACTCTCACATCCATACATGACTACTGGAAAACCATAGCTTTAACTAAACAGACTAATGTTGGCACACTAATGTCTCTGTTTTTAAACATGCTGTCTAGTTATATAAAACTAGGAGTAAAATATGCTCCTTTTCTTCGAAGGAGCAAGGGTCTTTTAATTTCATGGCTGCAATCACTATCTGCAGTGATTTTGGAGCCCCCCAAAATAAAGTCAGCCACTGTTTCCATTGTTTCCTCATTTATTTGCCATGAAGTGATGGGACCAGATGCCATGATCTTAGTTTTCTGAACACTAAGTTTTAAGCCAACTTTTTCACGTTCCTCTTTCACTTTCATCAAGAGGGTCTTTAGTTCTTCTCTTTCTGCCATAAGGGTGGTATATCTGCATATCTGAGATTATTAATATTTCTCCCAGAAATCTTGTTTCCAGCTTGTGCTTCTTCCAGTCCAGTGTTTCTCATGAGGTACTGTGCATATAAGTTAAATAAGCATGGTGACAATATACAGCCTTGACGTATTCCATTCCCGATTTGGAACTAGTCTGTTGTTCCATGTCCAGTCCTAACTGTTGCTTCCTGACCTGCATATGGATTTCTAAAGAGGGAGGTCAGGTGGTCTGGTATTCCCATCTCTTTCAGAATTTTCCAGAGTTTGTTGTGATCCACACAGTCAAAGGCTTTGGCATCATCAATAAAGCAGAAGTAGATATTTCTCTGGAATTCTCTTGATTTTTGATGATCCAGCGGATGTTGGCAATTTGATCTCTGGTTCCTCTGCCTTTTCGAAAACCAACTTGAACATCTGGAATTTCATGATTCACAAACTGTTGAAGCCTGGATTAGAGAATTTTGAGCTTTATTTTACTAGCATGTGAGATGGGTGCAATCGTGCAGTAGTTTGAGCATTCTTTGGCATTGCCTTTCTTTGGGACTGGAATGAAAACTGACCTTTTCCAGTCTTGTGGCCACTGCTGAGTTTTCCAAATTTGCTGGCATATCAGTGCAACACTTTCACAGCATCATCTTTCAGGATTTGATATAGCTCAACTGGAATTCCATCACCTCCACTAGCTTTCTTCATAGTGAGCTTCCAAAGGCCCACTTGACTTCACACTCCAGGATGTCTGGCTCTAGGTGAGTGATCACACCACTGTGATTATCTGCGTCATGAAGATCTTTTTATACAGTTCTTCTGTGTATTCTTGCCACCTCTTAATATTTTCTGCTTCTGTTAGGTACATACCATTTCTGTCGTTTATTGAGCCCATCTTTGCATGAAATGTTCCCTTGGTATCTCTAATTTTCTTGAAGAGATCTCTAGTCTTTCTCATTCTATTGTTCTCCTCTATTCCTTTGCATTGATCAGTGAGGAAGGATTTCTTACCTCTCCTTCCTATTCCTTGGAACTCTTCATTCAAGTGGTATATCTTTCCTTTTCTCTTTTGGTTTTCAATTCTTTTCTTTTCACAGCTATTTGCAAGGCCTCCTCAGCCAGCCATTTTGCTTTTTTGCATTTCTTTTTCTTGGAGATTGTCTTGATCACTGTCTCCTTCACAGTGTCATGAACCTCTGTCCATAGGTTATCAGGCACCCTGTCTACCAGATCTAGACCCTTAAAATCTATTTCTCACATCCACTGTATAATCATTAGGAATTTTATTTAGGTCATACCTGAATGGTCTAGTGGCTTCCCCTGCTTTCTTTAATATAAGTCTGAATTTGGCAGTAAGGAGTTCATGATCTGAGCCACAGTCAGCTCCCAGTCTTGTTTTTGCTGACTGTATAGAGCTTCTCCATCTTTGGCTGTAAAGAGTATAATCAATTTGATTTCGGTATAGACCATCTGGTGATGTCCACGACAAAATGTGGTCCACTAGAGAAGGGAATGGCAAACCACTTCAGTATTCTTGCCCTGAGAATCCCATAAACAGTATGAAAAGGCAAAAAGATAGGACACTGAAAGATGAACTCTTCAGGTCAGTAGGTGCGCAATAAGCTTCTGGTGATCAGCGGAGAAGTAAATCCAGAAAGAATGAAGAGACGGAGTCAAAGCAAAAACAACACCCAGTTGTGGATGGGACTAGCGATAGAAGCAAAGTCCGATGCTGTAAAGAGAAATATTGCATAGGAACCTGGAATATTAGATCCATGAATCAAGGTAAATTGGAAGTGGTCAAACATGAAATGGCAAGAGTGAACATCAACATTCTAGGAATCAGTGAACTAAAATGGACTGGAATGGGTGAATTAAACTCAGATGACCATTATTCTACTACTGTGGGCAAGAATTCCTTAGAAGAAATGAATTATCCATCGAGTCAACAAAAGAGTCTGAAATGCAGTACTTGGATGCAATCTCAAAAATGACAGGATGATATCTGTTCATTTTCAAGGCAAGCCATTCAGTATCACAGTAATCCAAGTCTATGCCCCAACCAGTAATGCTGAAGAAGCTAAAGTTGAATGGTTCTATGACCTACAAGACCAACTTAGTGATCCCATGGATTGCAGCCTACCAGGCTCCTCCATCCATGGAATTTTCCAGGCAAGAGTACTGGAGTGGGGTGCCATTGCCTTCTCCAAGACCTTCTAGAACTAACACCCGAAAAAATATGTCTTTTCATAATAGGGGACTGGAATGCAAATATAGGAAGTCAAGAAACACCTGGAGTAACAGGCATTTTGGCCTTGGAGTACAGAAAGAAGCAAGGCAGAGGCTAATAAAATTTTGCCAAGAGAATGCACTGGTCATAGCAAACACCCTCTTCTAACAACTCAAGAGAAGACTCACTTGTACTAATTATTAGTATTGCCTTCCCAACATTGCTGGCACAGGATAGAATTATATTTCTCAACTCCTTACAGTAATTTGGAGCCATGTAACCTATTCAGATTGATGAGTAACAAACACCAGGCATGAAAAATTATTTGATATCCTCAGGGTTTACATGTAGAGATCAAATTTTCTCTGCCATTTTGCCAGGTAATATTGTGTATGCATGCATGCTAAGTCGCTTCAATCATGATGGATTCTATGCCACCCTATGGACTGTAGCCTGCCAGGCCCCTCTGTCCATGGGATTCCTCAGGCAAGAATACTGAAGTAGTTTGCCATACTCTCCTCCAGGGGATCTTCCAGATCCAGGGGTCGAAAACACGTCTCTCATATCTGCTGCATTGGCAGGCAGCTTCTTTACCACCAGTGCCGCCTGGGAAGCCCAGGTAATATTGTAGATCATAGCAAATACTGATGTTTTTCCTTCATCCAAAGTGAGGCTTTATACAGAACATCATTTATTTGGAACTATACAATATGTAACCCTTGCTGATTGGCTTCTTTTACTTACTACACTCATTTAAGTTTGCCTCTTATCTTTTCATGGTTTGATAGCTCATTTCTTTTTAGTGTTAAAATAAATTCCATTGGCTGGATGTATCATAGTTTATTTATCCATTCAGTTACTGAAGGATATTTTAGTTGCTTCCAATCTTAGTTGCTTTGGCTATTAGGAATAAATCTAATGTAAACATTCATGTGCAGATTATTGTCTGAACTTACATTTTCAACTCATTTAGGTAAATACCAAGGAGTACAATTGCTGAGTCTCATGGTCATTTTAATTTTTACACAATTTTATGGTGGTAGGATTTAAATACCATGTAAAGTGACCATTCTAGATATATATTCCAATGAATTTTAGTAGATTCCTGAGGTTATGAAGTTGTGATCAGAATTAGCTCTTTAGACATTTCCACCAGAACAAAATTTTCTCCCTCCAAGCCACAACTCCATGCTTTGTCAGAAATAAGTACTTTTTTTTTCTAGAAATGTTATACAAGTTATGTCATTTAATATGTGGTCTTTTATGTCTGGCTTCTTTAACAATATTTCTGAAGTTCATCCATATCATGAGATGTTTCAGTAACTCTGCTTTTCATAGATATTACTCCATTGTATGGCTAGATCACATTTTGTTTATTCATGTTCTACTTTATAGGCATTTGTATAGTTTTATGTTGAGGCTATTATAAGTAATGATGCTATAAATATTCAAACTCTAGTCTTGTAAACAAATGTTCTAAGTTCTCCTGCTTCTATAACCCACTTTTATTTATTTTCATGTATGGTGTGAGGTAAATGTAGTTTATTTCTCTCCATATAAATATCAGTAGCTCCAGCACTGTTTGTGTAAAGATTACCTTTTCAAACTGAATTAACTTGGNGTTCTAAGTTCTCCTGCTTCTATAACCCACTTTTATTTATTTTCATGTATGGTGTGAGGTAAATGTAGTTTATTTCTCTCCATATAAATATCAGTAGCTCCAGCACTGTTTGTGTAAAGATTACCTTTTCAAACTGAATTAACTTGGCCTCCTTGTCACAATATGATCACAATTGATGATATATATTTAGATCCGTTTATCTATTTCTAGACTCTCTATACTGGCTCACTGATATACAGGCCCAAATTATGTCAATGGCACAGTTTATAAATTACTGTAGTTTGACTGCACATCGTGAATATAGGTAAAGAAGTGTTCTCATTGTACTCTTCTTTTGTAAAATAGTTTTAACTAATTTAGATTAATTTCATTAATTTAGGCTTGTAAATTTCTATAAAAAATAGTTTGCTGAGATTTTCAGCAGAATAAAGTGGAATCTACAAATCAATTGGGGGAAAATAATGTTAACTTTTTTAAATAAAATTGAAAAAGTTCTCTATTCCTAGTTTATTGACAGTTTTTACAATGAATGGGTATTGGATTTCATGAAATACTTGCTCTGAATCAATTTATATGGTAATAAACTTTTTCTCTTTAACCAATTGGTGTAAAGGCTTGTAAATTTCTATAAAAAATAGTTTGCTGAGATTTTCAGCAGAATAAAGTGGAATCTACAAATCAATTGGGGGAAAATAATGTTAACTTTTTTAAATAAAATTGAAAAAGTTCTCTATTCCTAGTTTATTGACAGTTTTTACAATGAATGGGTATTGGATTTCATGAAATACTTGCTCTGAATCAATTTATATGGTAATAAACTTTTTCTCTTTAACCAATTGGTGTATTGATTATAATGATTAATTTCCAATTATGGAAGTCTCATTGACTCTGTTGAAAAAATTTCACTTGGTTGCTGTGTAAATGCTTTTGTACATGGCTGCATTTAATTGGTTAATACTTGATTGAGGATTATTGCATCTGTGCAGGTGAGAGATATTGGTCTGTTCAGTTCAGTTCAGTCGCTCAGTCGTGTCCAACTCTTTGCGACCCCATGAATCGCAGCACGCC
>SJYX01003690.1:0-107531 GCA_006410675.1 Oreotragus oreotragus | reverse complement strand
TTTTTGAGATTGCATCCAAGTACTGCATTTCAGACTCTTTTGTTGACCATGATGGCTACTCCATTTCTTCTGAGGGATTCCTGCCCACAGTAGTAGATATAATGGTCATCTGAGTTAAATTCACCCATTCCAGTCCATTTTAGTTTTCTGATTCCTAAAATGTTGACATTCACTCTTGCCTTCTCCTATTGACCACTTCAAATTTGCCTTGATTCATTGACCTAACATTCCAGGTTCCTATGCAATATTGCTCTTTACAGCATCGGACTTTACTTTCATTACCAGTCACATTCACAGCTGGGTGTTGTTTTTGCTTTGGCTCTGTCTCTTCACTCTTTCTGGAGTTATTTCTCCACTGATCTCCAGTAGCGTATTGGGCCCCTAGAGATGGGGGGTGGGGGGTTGGGGAGGGTTCATCTTTCAGTGTCCTATCTTTTTGCCTTTTCATACTGTTCATGGGGTTCTCAAGGCAGGAATACTGAAGTGGTTTGCCATTCCCTTCTCCAGTGGACCACATTTTGTCAGAACTCTCCACCATGACCTGTCTGTCTTGGGTGGCCCTACACGGCATGCTTTAGTTTCATTGAGTTAGAGAAGGCTGTGGTCCATATGATCAGATTGGTTGGTTTTCTGTGATTGTGGTTTCAATCTGTCTGCCCTCTGATGGAGGAGGATAAGAGGCTTATGGAAGCTTCCTGATGGAAGAGACTGACTGAGGGGGAAAGTGGGTCTTGTTCTGATGGGCGGGGCTGTGCTCAGTAAATTTAATCCAGTTTTCTGTTGATGGGTGGAGCTGTGTTCCCTCCCTGTTATTTCATTTCAGTTCAGTTGCTCAGTCCTGTCTGACTCTTTGTGACCCCTTGAATTGCAGCACGCCAGGCCTCCCTGTCCGTCACCAACTCCCAGAGTTTACTCAGACTCACGTCCATCAAGTCGGTGATGCCATCCAGCCATCTCATCCTCTGTTGTCCCCTTCTCCTCCTGCACCCAATCCCTCCCAGCATCAGAGTCTTTTTCCAATGAGTCAACTCTTCTCATGAGGTGGCCAAAGTACTGGAGTTTCAGCTTTAGCATCATTCCTTCCAAAGAACACACAGGACTGATCTCCTCTAGAATGGACTGGTTGGATCTCCTTGCAGTCCAAGGGACTCTCAAGAATCTTCTCCAATACCACAATTCAAAAGCATTAATTCTTAGGGGCTCAGCTTTCTTCACAGTCCAACTCTCACATCCATACATGACCACTGGAAAAACCATAGCCTTGACTAGACAGACCTTTGTTGCCAAAGTAATATCTCTGCTCTTCAATATGTTATCTAGGTTGGTGATAACTTTCCTTCCAAGGAATAAGCATCTTTTAATTTCATGGTTGCAGTCACCATCTGCAGTGATTTTGGAGCCCCAAATAATAAAGCCTGACACTGTTGCCACTGTTTCCCCATCTATTTCCCATGAAGCAATGGGACTAGACGCCATGATCTTCGTTTTCTGAATGTTGAGCTTTAAGCCAACTTTTTCACTCTCCTCTTTCACTTTCATCAAGAGGCTCTTTAGTTCCTTGTCACTTTCTGCCATAAGGGTGGTATCATCTGCATATCTGAGGTTATTGATATTTCTCCCCGCAATCTTGGTTCCAGCTTGTGCTTCTTCCAGCCCAGCGTTTCTCATGATGCACCCTGCATATAAGTTAAATAAGCAGGGTGACAATATACAGCCTTGACATACTCCTTTTCCTATTTGGAGCAAGTCTGTGTTTCCATGTCCAGTTCTAACTGTTGCTTCCTGACCTGCATACAGGATTCTCAAGAGAAACCTGTTATTCCCTGTTATTTACCTGGGGCCAAACTATGGTGGACATAGTGAAGATAATAGTGACCTCCTTCAGAAGGTCCCATGCATGTACTGCTACACTCAGAGCCCCCAACCGTGCAGCAGGCCACCACCAACACATGCCTCCACTGAAGACTCCTGGACACTCCCCGGCAAATCTGGGTCAGTGTCTTGTGGGGTCCTGGCTCCTTTCTCCTGGGTCCTGGTGCACACAAGTTTCTGTTTGTGCCCTCCAAGAGTCTACTTCCCAGTCCTGTGTAAGTTCTGGCAGCTCTATAGTGGAGTTAATGATGACCTCGTCCAAGAGGGCTTATGCCATACCCAGGTCTGCTACCCCCAGTGCCCCTGCCCCTGTGGCAGTCCACTGCTGACCCGTACGACCACAGGAGATGCTCAAACACAGTTCTGTTTCAGTATCTGTGGGGTCTCTGGGTCCTAGTGCACACAAGGTTTGTTTGAGCCCTCTGAGCATCTCTGGCTGGAATGGGGTTTGATTCTAAACATGAATTCGCTCCTCCTACTGTCTTTCTGGGGCTTCTCCTTTGCCCCTAGGAATGGGGTATCTCCTCACAGTTGCTCCAGGGACGTGCAGTTGCTGCTCCAGTTTGCTCATAGCAAACACCTTCTTCCAAAAACACAAGAGAAGACTCTACACATGGACATCACCAGATGATCAATGATGAAATCAGATTGATTATATTCTTTGCAGCCAAAGATGGAGAAGCTCTATACAGTCAGCAAAAACAAGACCAGGAGCTGACTGTGGCTCAAAATGAAGAAATTAGGGAAAACCACTAGACCATTCAGGTCTGACCTAAATCAAATCCCTTATGATTATACAGTAGAACTGAGAAATAGAGTCAAGGGATTAGATCTGATAGTCAGAGTGCCTGAAGAACTATGGACGAGGTTCCTGACATTGTACTGGAGACAGGGATGAAGACCATCCCCAAGAGAAAGAAAGAAATGCAAAAATGCAAAATGGCTGTCTGAGGAGGCCTTACAATAGCTGAGAAAAGAAGAGAAGTGAAAGGCAAAGAAGAAAAGGAAAGATATACCCATTTGAATGCAGAGTTCCAAAGAATAGCAGGAGAGATAAGAAAGCCTTCCTCAGCAATTAATGCAAAGAAATAGAGGGAAACAATAGAATGGGAAAAACTAGAGATCTCTGCAAGAAAATTAGAGATACCAAGAGAACATTTAATGCAAAGATGGGCTCAATAAAAGACAGAAATGGTATGGACCTAACAGAAGCAGAAGATATTAAGCAGAGGTGGCAAGAATACACAGAAGAACTGTACAAAAAAGAGCTGCATGACTGAAATAATCACAAAGGTGTGATCACTCACCAAGAGCCAGACATCCTGGAATGAGAAGTCAAGTGGGCCTTAGGAAACATCACTACGAACAAAGCTAGTGGAGGTGATGGCATTCCAGTTAAGCTATTTCAAATCCTAAAAGATGAGGCTGTGAAAGTGCTGCACTCAATATGCCAGCAAATTTGGGAAACTTCGCAGTGGCCACAGGACTGGAAAAGGTCAGTTTTCATTCCACTTCCAAATGAAGGCAATACCAAAGAGTGCTCAAACTACCACACAATTGCACTCATCTCACACACTAGTAAAGTAATACTCAAAATTCTCCAAGCCAGGCTTCATGAACTATGGACTTCCAGATCTTCAAGCTGAATTTAGAAAAGGCAGAGGAACCAGAGATAAATTGGCAACATCTGCTGGATCATTAAAGAAGCAAGAGAGTTCCAGAAGAACATCTATTTCTGCTGTATTGACTATGCCAAAGCCTTAGACTGTGTGGATCACAACAAACTGTGGAAAATTCTTCAAGAAATGGGAATACTAGAAGACCTGACCTGCCTCTTGAGAAATCTGTATGCAGGTCAGGAAGCAACAGTTAGAACTGGACATGGAACAACAGACTGCTTCCAAATTGGGAAAGGAGTACATTAAGGCTGTATATTGTCACCTTGCTTATTTACCTTATATGCAGAGTATATCATGAGTTCATTCATGATGCTTTTGAACTGTGGTGTTGGAGAAGACTCTTGAGAGTCTCTTGAACAGCAAAGAGATCCAACCAGTCCATCCTAGAGGAAGTCAGTCCTGAATATTCATTGGAAGGACTGATGGTGCAGCTGAAACTCCAATACTTTGGCCACCTGATGTGAAGAACTGACTCATTTGAAAAAACCCTGATGGTAGGAAGGGTTGAGGACAGGAGGAGAAGGGGACGAAAGGGGATGAGTTGGTTGGATGGCATCACTGACTCAATGGACATGAGCCTGAGTAGACTCTGGGAGTTGGTGATGGACAGGAAACCCTGGTGTGCTGCAGTCCATGGGGTCGCAAAGAGTTGAACATTACTGAACTTAACTGAACTGTCACTTCTTGCTGCCATCAATACATACTTTAAGTAATTGTGTACCCTTATGTAAGATATTGAAACCTTCTGTGCCTCAGTTTCTTCCTTTTATGTGAGTGCATGCTAAGTCGCTTCAGCTGTGGAGTCCGACTCTGTGCGACACTATGGATTATAGCCCACCAGGCTCCTCTGTCCATGGGATTTTCTAGGCAAGAATACTGGAGTGGGTTGCCATGCCTTCCTTCAGGGTGTCTTCCCAACCCAGGGTTTGAAGCTACATCTCTTAACATCTCCTGTGTTGACAGGCAGTTTCTTTACCACTGACACCACCTGCAAAGCCCCTTCTTCCTTTTGTAGCTATTAGTAAAATAAATCAGGGGAGAAAACAAGGTGATTAAATGGTTGACCACCAATGCTTGCAGGTGACAAAGACTTTGGACTTAAATGAGATTTCACATCCATTTTTAGAACTTCATAATCACTATGGCAAGAGGAGCTCATCCTCTCCATATTGTAAATCCATACTGACCACATCTGTGAAGCTCTCCATAGCATTTCAGAGCTTCACCTTAGAACGTTTCTGGGGTACACACTTCTCTGCAGAACCTGCTGCCCTATTGCCATTTGCCCTCAAATAGACTAGATCACACTCCCATCATACCCTAAACTCTGAGCATGCATAAACTGCATTTGCATATTAATCATCTGGGAAAAAGTTGCAGTCCTCTTAAATCCACCACACTGTAGATCGCTGTCCTTGTTTCTCAAAGCCCAGGCTGGAATACCCCTTCCTGACCCCGCTTGCTTGTGCCCTCAGACTCAGGGCACTTGGCGCTTCCTCTTCCCACACACAAACGTCTCATCTGCCCACATCTGCCAAAACTTTCCACCGTCTCCTCCACACTTCTCTTTTTTGTCATGAAAAAATTTGCTTCCACACAGCTTCTTCCCTGGAAACCTCCTGATCTTAGCTAACATCTTAACTCCAACCCTGGGGCATCCTGTCTCCTGTAAGGATGCTTTCACACCTGGCTCACAGTCTTGACCTCCACCTCAAGACTTCCTGACATACTGGGTGACTTTCACGCCCATCAGTCTATCAGTTCCTTCTCCTCGTCGTCTCTAGTGAACTTTGCCTTCACCCATACAGTTACCCAGAAGACTGTCATCATCTGAAACTGACCCATGACTTCTTTAAATTCTGAATTCAAGCCTTCAACTCACTTTCTACAACTTCTCATCTCTAAAGCTCTTATTCCAGTTACCAGCACTCCTCAGTATTGTAAAGACCTTCAATAATATTGCCCATCTAACTTAACCATACTGTCAGCTCCCTTCTCTCTTCAGGTGGTTTAAATTCCACAACCCATCCCTTCAATACTTTATTATTACTTCGAATAACTTTCCCCACTGCCTCCTCGTCACCCATTCAGAAAATTCCTTTTTCTAGTAAAAGCAAGTCTGCCTTCTCCAATGCTGTAGTCTGCCCTCCGAGTTCTGCTTTGGAAATAACCCTCCATGAAGTCTGGGGCCACTAGAAGCCATGGTCTCCAGTCTCCACCAGGCCCTTGGAGATCCTCAAGGGTCTTGTTTCTAGACCAGGGCTCCTTGTTCTGTACTCTTCTAAACCTCCTCTGCTTAGGCAACAATTTTGATGTCTGCTTTCTTTCCTGCAGCTTGTCTCATCAGAAAGATATCCTGATTTCTACCTCGCAGACAATTGTCTCTAGTATGTCTGCGTGTGGCAAGGCTACTGCCTTAGTTCAGTGCCACATCGTATTTCCTTTAGATTAGTATAGACATATATATATATATATTTTTTTTTTTTTTAAACCGAGCTACCTCTCTGGTCCTGCTCTTCTTCACATACTAACTAGTGTGACTACTTGACAATGCAAATCTGTCCACTGATTTAAAGATATTCTTCTTATATCTCTTAGAAAAAAGTCAAAACTCCTTTGTGTAACACTCAGCATCCTGTGGGATCTTCTCCATGATGATTTATTCCAGTTTAGGTCTTTCCACCCTTTCTCCATCTGCTGACACTCTCCATCTACAGTTCCTTCGCATTCCTGCCCTTGATGAACTCTATGGCCATCATGATCTGGCCTTTCTCTGTATCCTGCCTACTCCCTGTTACTCCCTCTGGCAGGTTTGGATAACAGCAGTTCATTTTTCAATTGTTGGTTTGGGTGTCATTCCTCTGGGATGCAAAGCTTGACTCCCTCCCTCTTCAGCAATTAGAGTTTTACTGCTGCCCCATTCTCATTACCAAAGACAGACCCTGTATGTTGAATTGCTGTTTCTTTTTTGCTTGTGTTTTATGTTGTGGTATATAGCTTGACAGAAGACCATTTGGGGATTGTTTGTTTGTTTGACATTTTAGAAAAAATACACTTTACAAAAGGATGAGAAACAGTAACTCTCAAACACTTGCCAAATCCTCTGAGCCTCAATTTATGTATTTGTTGAATGGAGATTATAATATGATATGCATAGCATGAGTAATGTATGATTAAGTGATCAAATGAAATGTCATATATTAAATGCTTGGAAAATATTAACCTTTAAATAAATTATAATCACAATAGCATTTTGTAAATTTAGTAGAGCAGAGGGTTTTAAAGTCATTATTGCAAAGATGATGCCAGATTATATGTAAGATGTTTCCTTTCAGAGATCTACCCACACATCTGGCCACCACAGGGAAAGTAACTAATGCTTCTAACAAAAACAGAGGTCATAAATGATTAAAAGAACACTTAAGAAGGTTACCATTTTCTTTCTACTACGATCAGTAAAGATGTGAAATTTCAAAGACATAGTTTGAGTTATTGTGGTCACTGTGGTTGTGACACAGACTGTAAGCTCTTCAACCTGTCTCAAGCATGTGTTCCTTGCTGTGTCTGCACAAACTGATTGGATGAGTCAGGGGTGAAAATACTTCGTCAGTCAAGCAACTGATGAGTTGTTTCGATCTAATCTGTTGTTTACCCTCTTTCAACCAAAGTTAGGCTCTGAGAGATGAGTGACTTTTGAGAAAGCCACTCATGAATACAGATTAAACACAAAGAGACTTGCATTGCATCAAGGAACCCCCAAAGCTACATGGTATGACCTGTGTGCCAATACTCCATGAGCGTGTACATATACCATGTATCCTAGTGATATTTTCACTAGTGTTGCAAGCAACTCTCTAATTTTTTTAATTAAAAAAGGCTTTCATCATTTAAGAAACAAAATAAAAGGAATTGCATTTTTTTTTTTTGTATTCTCATCTCCTACAAATAGGTAGGTTACAAATAATTTTCCATCTGTTAGCCTGAGTACAAGGTTCCTAAGGGAAAACTGTGTTAGTGTATGGTGTGTACACATATATTTCTAAGATCTTTTGGAATCGTGCCCCAGTGATACTCTAGCAAGAGGCTCTAGGTTGGCAATTACTTTTACATGTTGGGATCAGTTATCATAACATCATAGACTGATTGATGGAATTAACCCATCAGTTGTATCAGCAGACTCGCCACATGATGTGGAAATCCCTTCAGCCAGCTCCAACTTGGTCATTCACAGTGTTCTTGACACTTCCAATGCAGTTTAATTTCTGCCCACGTCATACTCCAAACAACTCTAATTGTTATGAAGCTCCATTTCACAGAAAGCCAGTTTTGTTTTCCGTAGATTCTTTTATGATTCTGCTTTCTGGAGTAACAGAGTATTTGAGGGAAAGTATTAAAATTTCAATTATTCTTCTCTAAAACAAGCTTCTGTAATTGTACCTACTCTATCATGGTTTCATGATCACATGCCCACTCATCCTTTCGGCCATCATTGATCAAGCTTTTGTTAGATATAAAGTATTTCGTGTGAAACTATAAAAGATAGAAAGATACTTAAGACATGATCCTTTTTTTCAGGTAACTAATACATAGGTATTTGTTAATGTTCATCTTAAAATGTGACAGGCTGTATGCAACATAACTCTCCAGAAGTGTCCTAAGGAATGAAGACTACAGTAAGACTACTATTTCTCATGATCTGAACTCCATACTTTTATTCATAAAGTCTGTGTTTATGTAGGCCTTTTCATAGCTGCATCATATTGGGTTTCTGATCAAATAAAATTTCTGGTCTGTATCTTAGCTGAACTATGTGCTATTTATAAATTATGTCTAACTCCTCATTTGTTATTAGCTCCATGTTACTTAGAGGAATTTAAGATTTGTTATAGTTTTGTAATAATGCTCAAGGTCACAGAACAATAAAGTGATAAGTAAAAGAAGATTTAACTTCCTAGTGAATACATTAATTGATGATTCTTACTTTTCCCCCAAAGTGAAATAATCTGAAAGCATAAACAGCTTCAAAAAAGGTTTATTGTTAGTAGACCCATGATAGGAAATAGGGGTGTTTTGAGATGTAGCCTTTCATGATTGTCTAGCGTCTCCTAAGTATGACAGGATTCCTCCATTGACTGGATGTTAGGAAGCAAGTCATTGGCCTTTCCTGTAGCTGCAAAAATATGCAAGGCCTTTTAGAAAAACAGATAAGGCAGCTCTTGCTTCATTTGCAGATGTCCTTGTCTTTGGCATTGCATCTTTTTCCTCTCTTGATTACATGCCCAACATTGAATATTTCCTTATCGTGACTTAAGACCTTTTCTGACTTCCTCCATACTGCTGCTTGCTGCCAAATATGGTTACACTTTCTATTTGCCTTTTGGGAGGAAATTCTCTGCCATTTAAAAATTCTGATTCTGGGCTTTGATCTGGTTGTTCTAACTAACAATTCAACTCTAATTTATTCGTGTATATTTTCGAGCACTACTGAGTGTCAAGCTTGTGAACTGTGGTGCTGGAGAAGACTCCTGAGAGTCCTTGGACTGCAAGAAGATCCAACCAGTCCATCCTAAAGGAGACCAGTCCTGGATATTCACTGGAAGGACTGATGCTGAAGCTGAAACTCCAATACTTTGGCCACCTCATGCAAAGAGTTGACTCACTGGAAAAGACCCTGATGCTGGGAGGGATTGGAGGCAGGAGGGGAAGGGGACGACAGAGGATGAGATGGCTAGATGGCATCACCGACTTGATGGATATGAGTTTGGGTAAACTCCGGGAGTTGGTGAAAGACAGGAAGGCCTGACGTACTATGATTCATGGGGCCGCAAAGAGTCGGACACGACTGAGTGACTGAACTGAACTGAACTGAACTGAACTGAAGTGTCAGGCAGGAGTGGACCTCTGTTCATGGACAGGTAAAGTCATGTATACTTTGGTGCCAGTATCTGGCATGGGTTGCTGTGCAGTATCTGTCCCAATGTGAGAATTCATGCTTTCTATCCCATCACATAAGTTAAGTATCAGTTACTCGTGTCAGACTCTTTGTGACCCATGGACTGTAACCCACCAGGCTCCTCTGTTCATGAGATTCTCTAGGCCAGAATACTGGAGTGGGTAGCTGTTCCCCTCTCCAGGGGATCTTCCCTACCCAGTGATCGAACCTGGGTCTCCTGCTTTGGAAGCAGATTCTTTACTGTCTGAGCCATCAGGGAAGCCCCTATTCTATAACATAAACCTGGCTTTATAGCTGTCAAACATTGGACTTTCCGCATTTGAGTTTTTCTAACTAGCTGTTAAGGTAAATAAGTTAAATAAAGAGCCCCATTATCCCATGTCTCTTAACTGAGACCGTGGGGTTCAAATTGCTTATGAAAGTTTTAGCATGAAACTTTCCAAAGGAGGTGATGGGAATGGATGGTATGAAAAAGCTTAGCTATTTGTGGAGAAGAATTAAGTCCCAGGAGTCTGTTGTATCTGCCTCCATTCCTCTGCAGACTTTGGTCTGTACTCTGCTGAGCGCATCCAGGAACAAGGCGGTTATAGCTTTTGCCATCCCTCCTGATGGTGTTCCTGCTGCAGCTGTCAGATGTATGGAGACATAATTGATGAAATTCTATTTATACCCAGGGATAAACTTAGAAAACCACGCCATGCCTCCTAAGCTGGCAAATTCAGTGGATCCCCTTGCCGCTGCAGTCTCTACCATCCAAGTGACAACAATACACACTTTCTGTTTGCCTTAAAGTCACTAATCGGTTCATACCTTTGAATATGCTAGTAGTGTAACAGGAGAGCAGTTTCTGATGTTAGAAAGTGTGAGTTCAAATTTTGGCTCTTTTCAGGAATATAGTGTTCATTCTTGAGGAAGTTTATCAACTACTTCATCAGCAAAATGAGAATAATAATTGGGACAGATACTGCACAGCCCGTTGTATGGTGTTGGTAGTGAGGATTAAATAACTGCATCATGTAAAGCTCTTAAATAATGGCTACATACACAGTAAGCACATAATTAGCTACTATTTTTGTTCTTATTGTTTTTATTTTACCTGTAACTCAGACAGAGGAATAAGTGGTGTACCAGAAAGTGCTTTGGACCAGGAGCCAAAACACCTGGGTTACAACCTCAGGTGTGCTATGTGACTGCATAGGACCTTGGACAAGTCGTTGAACTTCTCCAAACCTCAGTTTCTTCATGTGCATGGGTGCATGTTGTGGGCGAGTCGGGTGGGGGAGGGTGGGAATGTTACAGTGTTTTAAATGCCAAGGTTTTTTAGCTCCAAAAGTTATCATCATCATTATTTGTTGATAATACAGTTTAAAAAATGAAGATAAATATTATTGAGGAAATTATACTCTGAAAGATTCCTCCTTTGAGGCCTATAGGAAATAGTTATATCAGAATATACAAATTATAGAATAAGTAACCCTGTAATGCCTCGGCTATAGACAGCATTTCCAAAATAATGTTTTCACTGAAATGACAAGCTATTTGAAGTCAGCATGGAAATAGGATCAGTAGAGCTGTGCTTCTCAGAGAACTCAGGTACACCCTCATTGTCATTCTCATCACTGGTAGGACATTTAAATACAAAAATTAGAGTGGAAATTCTTAAATTCTGTACAAAGAATTCCACAATGTCACAGGAACTTACTTTAAGGTGGTTAATCCTAGAAGTTAGGCTCATGATGTAGACTCCAAAAACAGAATTATAAATGTTGTGATATTTCTCTGACATGCTCCAGTGTCTGTGGTACAAAGAATTTCTATTCGTCTAAGTAGAAATCAGAGTTTATGCTTTGTGTTGCAGATCTTTTCCCCAAAACAAAACTTTCCTGTTCTATGGTGTCAGTAGGCAGAACCTTATACCACAGAACAGATCAGGAAAGGGAGAAACAAATGTGTAAGAACAAGAAAACCTTAGCCAAGGAAGAAAAAGGAGGAGGAGAAAGAAAAAGTCCTCTCAGTTGCTCTGTGTGTGTGTGTGTGTGTGTGTGTGTGTGTGTGTGTTAGTTGCTCAGTCTTGTCCAACTCTTTGCAACCCTGTGGGCTAAGTAGACTGCAAGGCTCCTCTGTGTTTCTCTGGGAAAGCCTACTGGAGTGGGTAGCCACTGTCTTCTCCAGGGGATCTTCCCAACCCTGGGATTGAACTAGGGTCTCCTGCATTGCAGGCAGCTTCTTTTTTACCATCTGAGCCACCAGGGAAGCCCCTCAGTTGGTATAATTGTTAATAAACCTGGGGTCAAATCGCAGTTTGCTGGCTGTGTGATCTTGGGCACTCTATTTACTCTAAGCTTTGTGATTCCAAAGAGTAGGTTGAGGAGAGTAATATCTTTGCTGGATTTTAAAGTAAAGAAAATATGTAAAATATCTAGCTTAGAGACTGGAAAGCAGTAGATATTCAGTAGCTGGTAGTGATTATTTTCTGAATGTTGAGGGCAAATTGCACATCCCATACTATGTTGATCCTGGAGCGTGGTCACATGCCTCACAATTCTTCAAAACATCAGAGAAAAACAATGTTCCTAATATTCACCCACTTTACTTGTATTCATTGCAAATAATGAAACTGATTGAGTTAGCAGTGCGGTTATTCCAGCTGCTATTTCTTTCTAAATGAGATTATTTAGTAGTTCTTCAGAGAAAAATTCGCTCATGATTTCAAGACTGTATAGCAAAGGAGCTACAGCTATACCGTTGTTGACAATATTATTCATTGGAAAGAGCCCATGACTTTGAATCAGATATTTAGTTTGAATGCCAGCTAAACCATTTCAATTCAGTTCAGTCGCTCAGTCATGTCTGACTCTTTGCGACCCCATGAACCGCAGCATGCCAGGCCTCCCTGTCCGTTACCAACTCTCGGAGTCCACCCAAACCCATGTCCATCGAGTCAATGATGCCATCCAACCATCTCATCCTCTGTCATCCCCTTCTCCTCCCACCTTCAATCTTTCCCAGCATCAGGGTCTTTTCCAGTGAGTCGGCTCTTCAGATCAGGTGGCCAAAGTATTGGAGTTTCAGCTTCAACATCAGTCCTTCCAATGAAGATCCAGGACTGATTTCCTTTAGGATGGATGGTTGGATCTCCTTGGAGTCCAAGGGACTCTCGAGAGTCTTCTCCAACACCACAGTTCAAAAGCATCAATTCTTTGCTGCTCAGCTTTCTTCACAGTCCGGTTCTCACATCCATACATGACCACTGGGAAAACCAAAGCCTTGACTAGATGGACTTTGTTGGCAAAGTAATGTCTCTGCTTTTTAATATGCTATCTAGGTTGGTCATAACTTTCCTTCCAAGGAGTAAGTGTCTTTTAATTTCATGGCTGCCGTCACCATCTGTATTGATTTTGGAGCCCAGAAAAATAAAGTCAGCCACTGTTTCCACTGTTTCCCCATCTATCTGCCATGGAGTGATGGGACCGGATGCCATGATCTTAGTTTTCTGAATGTTGAGCTTTAAGGTAACTTTTTCACTCTTCTCTTTGACTTCTTTTTCAGGGGTAAAGCATTTAACCTCCGAGAATAAGATTATGTAACTTGAGATGGGGATGGAAATAAAAATAGCTCCTATCTCAAAGGGCTGCTATGAGGATGAAATACATATGTATGCGGATGTATTTCTTAAGGGAGTAAAGCACTGTTAACATTTATGTTGGTTCTTAGCTATGTCTGATCCAGGACCGCAAGGAAATCTTCCTCTTAGATTCTGTTGTTTACCTGCTATACAGGGTGAAGTGAAGCATACCTTTTTCTTTTTTATGAACTGATTTTACTCCTAACACTTGTAACACTAAATGTTAAATTGCCACACCAACCAATTCTCCAACTCTCCAGATACCAATGAGTGTCCTACAAGTCAAGTCAAATCTGATACTAGCTACCCAGAGTTAGTGTAGACCCCACTGGTTAAAGGCTTAGTGTCACAAGATTTCCTTTCCCTTAAGAAGCCAGTCTCAAGTCCCTGACTTCCTATACTTCTGAGCTGGCTATAAATCAGAGGTCCCATGACCCTTTCCACAGGTTCAATAATTTGCTACAGTTACACAGAACTCAGAGAGAGGTTTACCTTCCATTACTGGCTTATTATAAAGTATATAATAAAGAATACAAATGAACAGCCAGATGAAGAGTTACGTAGGAGAAGGTACAGAAGAATCCCAAACACAGAAGCTTCTGCACCCTTAGAGTTGAAGTATGCTACCCTCCTGGCATGCCCTCATCAACCCAGAAGTTTCTTTTACTCTGCCTTTTAGAGTTGTTAATGGTGGTTTCATCACATAGGCATGATCAGATACTAACTCAATTTCTGGTCCCTCTCTTTTCTCTGGAATTTAGGGATTGGAGCTTCTACTCATTGGTCTTTCTGGGTTCCAACCCCCACTCTGAAGATATCTAGGGACCCACCAAGGGTTGCCTCTTTAGGACAAAAGATGCTTCTATCACCTATATCACTTAGAAAATTCCAAGGTTTTTAGAATTCTTGTGCTGGGGGCACAATGTAGCATTTTCCAGGATCAACTAGAGATATAGTGCTGTGTGCTCAATCGCTTCTGACTCTTTGCAACCCCATGGACCATTATCCACCAGGCTCCTCTGTCCATGGAATTCTCCAGGCAAGAATACTGGAGTGGGTTGCCATTTCCTTCTCCAACAGAGGTATAAAGTCTTTAGTAATTTTACCATTTTTCCACTATCAACTTATTCTTTGGAAACAGCTTCAAATTTGCTAATTGAATTAGTCCAACTTGTTAATTTTTTGAGCTTTATTGAGATGAAAATAAATCACACTGAGATATTACCTCATACCTTTTAGAATGGTTGCTATCAAAAAGACGAGAGAGTATAACAAGTATTGGTGAGGATGTGGAGGAAAGAAAACACCTGTGCACTGTATTGGTGGAAGTGTAAACTGGTGCAGGCACTGTGGAAGAGTACTAAGGCTCGAAACTTCTTAATTTGGAACCAAATTAAAACCATAGGAACTCTGTCTGTGCTTCCAGAGGCACAATAGTTTTTTTGAATAGAGCCTGGGGAAATGTATATTTTGCCTCTTAATTTTTGACACAGCTGTTTACCTGAAAAGGAATTTATTTGTCCTGCCTTATCCCACCCATGTTTTTGCTGCTAGCACAAAGAGCTGGAAGAAATAAAGACATATGAATAGCTACCTCCTCACCTCTGCCAGGCTCAAGGGGTCTCACCTCTATCAGGTTCCAGGTTCCTTCAGGAAATTGAGGCCCTGGGAAGAGGAAGGAGTCCCACTTTTGACCACTCTTTCATTTCCTCTCTCCTTTTTGCCATTTTGAGACTTAATGTCTCTCACACCAGAGCTTCCAAGTGAATGGGAGATAATTGAACAAGGAATCTCTGAATCATAAAGGAAAGAAAGGTATCCATGGAGAAGGCAAATAAAAGTGGGACTGAGGAACAGAGAAAGTTTAAGAAGAGTGGACTATTTAGTATTTTGCTTTCAAATAGTAGAAATATATGTGTCTGCTTATTGAGATAAAAAGGTTACTGGGGCTTCCCTGGTGGTCCAGTGGTTAGGAATCCATCTTGCATGCAGAGGACACCGGTTCAATCTCTGGTCTGGGAAGACCCCACACGATGCAGAGCTGCTAAGCCAGTGTGCCACAACAACAGCATCCACGCGCTAGAGCCCTCGAGCCACCTCAGCCGAAGCTTGCCTGCCTGCAGCCTGTGTATCCACAAGAAGAGAAGCCACCCCAGTAAGGCGGTGCCCTGCAACTGGAGAGCAGCCCCCACTAACAGAAACTAGAGAAAGCCCATGTGCAGCAACAAAGGCCCACCACAGCCAAAAACTACATGGATGAATACATCTTAAAGAAGGTTACTGATTAGATAGAGGTAATGAACCTCCAAGTTAACAAAGACAAATATAGAATAATGAAGTAGTAAGTAAGAAGTGAAGAGAAAGAGGATAAAGAAGAAACCGCAAAGAAGAATAAATAATAATCATATTACATGGGAAAAGTAATAGCAGATCTCTTAGTCATTGCATTAAATATAAATGGACTGAATGTTCCATTAAATGACAGAAATTGTCAAACTGTATTTTAGGAGAAAGCTCAGTATATGCTACATATGAGAAACTGAGCAAACAAACAAAGGTTTATGATAGCAAGTGGGCACCTGTGGGAGTGATAATCTAGGCAAATCTTAATTTCTTAAAAGTTATTTCTGCTTGTATACCATAGGTTTAAAGGAATATAACTGTAGACTATCTGGTTTATAGGTTTTCTGAACTATATGTTTCATATTTTGCATTAATTTATTTGGTAGGAGTCACTATTTATTTGTCATTTTATTCAGCAGATAAACAGTGGCTCCCAACATTCAGTGACAGAACTGAATGTTGCGGCTAATCAAAGAACTTTATTTGATCAGTCTGGAAGATTCTTGGGATTAGTCAGGTTCTCAAATCACCACCTTTCCTCCTTGCCTACTACTCTGGCTGATAGGTGAAGCTGCAATCTGTTTGTTTGAGCTGATTTGAATTTTTATGTAGTATTCCTATTTCCTATTCTTTTTTGCACTAGCCATACTTGAAAATTATATATTAAAACTATGTTAAGAGTCTGAAATGCATTTTAATTGAGAAGAGGCATTATTAATTCAGTAATTAAAATTCTAGGCTATTTGCTAGTTGCTTTCTTTATATCACCTTTAACTTTAGGACTGTAATTTCTGGTAAAATTTCCCAAAGGATCTTACTGTGTTTCACCTTTGGCTAGGATCTAGTTAGAAATTCAGAGGCTTAGGCCCCAGAGCTTCTGAATCATAATCTGCATTTTAATAGGATCTCGACTGGTTTGTTCACATGCTAAATTTCAGAAACATTTTTCTAGGAGGTTTTTTTTTTGGCTAATACATTCGTTCTTCAACTAAAATTATTGTTGGTTACACAATTTAAAAACTAGTGTCCAGAAAGGCCTTTATTCAATATTTTGACTTTATTTTATCTGTAGAAGTCTTGAGGTTTAACAAAATGTTCAGTCATAAGAATTGTCTTATACTAAATTTTCTGGTACAATTATGTCTTTATTTACATTGCTTAAGTTATTTTAATTTTTTCTTGGTTTCAGTGGCTTAGATATGTGCACAGTTAATGTTTATAAACATCTTCAGAACCCTTTTGGAAGTTGGTGTAAATAACAAATAGGAAATTCAAAAATGTGTCTTTTCTGATAAGAGAATTTAAGTATGTTGGGAAGTGACAATACTTTAGCTTTCAATTCAGTTGAACTACTTTGGGCACAAAGACAGAAAGGAATTTTTGTTCCAGCAAATGCACAGCAGAAACAGTTGAAACCCAGGGAGAGATAACGTACTAAGTATAGCAGTTAAGTGATAAAGATTTTGATTCCTAAAGTGGCAAGCTCTAAACATCAAAGCTGTGGGAGCAGCTTAAGGCAGCAAATAGAAAGGCATGAATCTCCTGGAGTTATGATGGTGCCTTTGGGTACCATCAGAGAGGAGGCTGAGTGAGGTACATCCTAAAGGGACAGATAATTACGATTGGTGACCATTGATTGTAGATCATTCAAAGCACCATGTTGTACTAAGATACTAAATACAAAGATCTTTTTGAAATTACTTCCTACTTCCTTGTAATGTTGTACACTCCTGGATACTCTTGTTTTTTTTCCCCCCTTTTACTTTGCAGACCTGTCTTCCCTCCTTAACCTAATCCTTTGAAGACCGATTTTTTTTTTTTTTTTGGCTTAACTACTTAAATGTCTTGCTTCAATTTTTACTTCCAGAGAAGCGACTGAAAAATACATTTCAAGTCCAGACATTCAGATCCCTAAACAAGAGTATACTGGATACACCTAAAACTCAGTAAATTGATCAGAAGCAAACAAAAAAACATAATGCTTAGCCTACATACAAAACTTTCAAATTGTTTTCTGTGGTATCATCAGGTTCTTCCAGAGTTGCTTCAGAAGCTCCCACAGAGGACAAGGGGATCAAGCTGCTGAAATTTTAGGGGAGCTCCCTCCTTATCAATTTTATATGTTGGTGTTCTATGTAGGTTTCATTCAGTAAAATAATAGTAATAATAATAACCATGAAAATGATAGGCTACTCTAAAGTTTACATTTTGATATTGCAGAGTAAAAAAGACTATAAAAGAATACACTGAACAATTGTATGTTAACAAGTTATAATAGTTAACATAGGTAAAAAGGACAAAATCCTAGAAATACAAACTAATGAAAATGATTCTAAAAGAAATAGAAATAAAGAGATTGAATTAGTAGATTTGAAACTCCCCACAGAGAAAACCAGGCCCAGATGGCCTCACTGGTGAATTCTACCAGCTTTTAAAAGGAAGGACAGTTAACAACAAATCTGTGCCAACTTTGAGAAAAACAGAAGCAGAGGGAATCCTGTCCACCCTTTTCTATGAGACCAGTATTATCCTGATACCAAACCCAGATGGGGACAGCACAAGGAAACTATGGGCTAATATCTATTATGAGCATAGATGTAAGAATTATCCACAGTATACTAGCAACTGAATCTAACAACATATAAAAATGACCACACATCATGACTGAATGAGATTTGTTTCAGATTAGCAAGATGTGTTTAACATCTAAAAAAATCAGCTTGATAATGTGTATTGGTAGTACACCTTATAAAACCAATGAAATACACATGATCATCCCAGAAAACACAGAAAAAGCATTTGACTAAGTCCAACATCCCTTCACGATAAACACTTAACAAAGAAAGAATACAAGGGGATGCCCTCAACCTGATAAAAACACATCATGTTTTTATCTATGGAAAACCATGTGTAGACTTAATGGTGAAAACCTGGATGTTTTCTCCCTAAGGTCAGCAACAACACAAGGTTTCCCCTTCCACTCAATATTGTATGAGAAGTTCTGACAAGGAAAAAAAAAAAGACATCCAGATGTAAAAGAAGAAGTAGAACTATGTTTAGAGATGACATGATCTATATATAGAAAATCATAAGAAAAACTATTATAGCTAATAAATGAGTTAAGCAAGGTTGCAGGACACCAAGTCAATACATATCAAATATTGTATTTCTGTACACTAATAATGAAAAATCTGAGATGAAATTAAAATCATCCATTAACAATAAGATCAAAACTATCAAATGTCTCAGAAATAACTTTAACCAAAGTGCAAAATTTGTACTATGAAAACTATAAAACATAGTTGAAATAAATGAAGACCATAGTAGTTGGGAAGATAGCCCATGGTCATGGATCAGAAGACTTAATATGGTTAAGATAGCAAAACTCTCCTAATTTACCTACTGCTTCAAAATAATCTCTATCAAAATTCCAGATGTCTTTTTATAAAAACTTATTTTGGCAGAAGTTGATAAGGTAACTGTAAAATTCCTGTGGAATTTCAAGAAGGTTTAGAATAGCCAAAATATTAGAAAATGAAGCACATTTGAAAAATTCATTCTTTTCAGTTTCAAAATGTACTAGAAAACTAAAGTAGTCAAGACAATAAAAAAAATGAAAATAGAGTACATTTTTGTGACCATGGGGTAGGCAAGAGTGTCTTAGATATGACACACAAATCCACTCCTACTATTTTCTCAAGATGCAAGTCTTTATTTCTCATCTCTATCATCCTGCTGGCATGATGATAAATTGTATAGTCTAGAGTTGGGAGATGTCTTAGGTTTATATGCCAGACTCCTTAATTCATTGGTTCTCATTCTTGCCTGTATATTGGAATCACAGAGAAGCTAAAAATAATTACTCCTTGGTCTCACACTTTTGAGCTTCTGATTTCATTGGTATGGGATGCACACTGGGAATCAACATATCCCAGAAGTTCTCCAAGTGATTTTCATATGCAGTCAAGTCTGAGAAACTGATCCTAAGTGAATAGTAAATTCCCTATGCCTAAGACTTGCTTTATGATTCATCACATCCCCAGCACTTAGTACAATACTTAAAATGAAAAAGATGCTTAGTTGATGCTGAGCAAGCATTCTTTTATTATAATTCTCGATCCTATGTTATTCCTATATTTATATCTCAAAGAAATAAAAATGATTTAACTTTTGAAAAAAATTATGTTGATAAAAAATAAGGTCTGATATTTTGGCCTTCTATTACTTCCCCAAATCTATTAATAGGAAGAACTGAACAGCCACGGTTCTGTCCACACTGGAGGCACCACTGGACATTGGTTACATGATCCAGGTTGGAGACATCATTATTGCTACTAGACATCACTGGCCTAGAGGTCATGCCTGGTCCTATAAACTTACCCCACCCCATGCTATGCAGTGTAATAGGAATACACAGAAATGACACTTCTCTTTGAAGAACCTGCAGTCCAGTAAAACAAATAGAAGTCAATGGTGCCATCCTATTTCAGAAATGATATTCCTAATAATAGAAGTATTTTTAAATATCAGGAGTGAAAACATACACCCATTAATATCACGGTAGTTTTGACAATGTATTGAGGTTGTGAGCAGCACATTGAACAAGAAAACAAATTAGAAGAATAAAGTTTGGAGAAGAGTAATTAAAATTGTCATTATTACACAAAATTTGACTTTCTTATGTAAGAAACCAAGACAATATCCATGTTCAGTTCATTTCAGTTCAGTCGCTTAGTCGTGTCTGATTCTTTGCATCCCCTTGAACTGCAGCACCCCAGGCCTCCCTGTCCATCACCAACTCCCAGAGTCCACCGAAACCCATGTCCATTGAGTTGGTGATGCCATCCAACTATCTCATCCTCTGTCATCCCCTTCTCCTCCTGCCCTCAATCTTTCCCAGCATCAGGGTCTTTTCAAATGAGTCAGCTCTTCACATCAATATCCATGTAAATTATTAGAAATAATAGACTAGTTTATAGTAAGGTGGATGAGCAAAAGATTAATATGCAAAAAGAAAATTACTTTTCTATGCCTTAGTCACAAATAATCAGAAAATATAATTGCACAAAGGACATTATTTTCTATACTATCAGAAATTATCAGTAATCTTGAAATAAATATAAAAATAATTACAAGGCTTAAACAGGAAAATCACTAAAACTATAAGAAGTATTAATGATCTAAATAAATGGAGATAGATTTATATTCACTGTTAGAGACAGAATTTTATTAAAGATATCACTTCTCCCTTAATTGTGTTTTAGATTCAGTGAAATTCTAATTAAAATCTCCAATAGGAATTTTTATGGAACTTTATAAGCAAATTCTAAAATTTCCATAAAGAAATAGAGAATCAGGGGAACTGAAGATTTTCTCTCTTTTCTATCTATTTTCTATCAAATATTAAGACATGAATCTGTATTGATTAAGGCCTTATACTTCTATACAAGGATAAGCAAATTGGCCTAAAGAATAAAATAGAGACCTGAGAATCAGACCTATATATGTATATATACATACATATACATGGAAAACTGTTCTCTTACATATAATGTATAGCATCAATTACAGAATGAGGGGTTAAACGAGGTACTCAGTTGAATGACTGCATAGTAGCGCTGATATGAAACAGTAGATTGGATAACTTGAAATCAAATGGGATTTGATTAAAATAGTAGGTAGTATCATGCAACTGAAACCTTAATGTTGAGGTTTAAACAAACATAAAGAAGAAGCTCCACGACAGGGGCCGAGCTTTACACGTTGACTTCGTATTAGACTCTGACTTGTCCTTTTAGAGGGCAGCTGTTCCCATTGAGTCTGCAGTGCTTTGGGTGCTGTTTCAGAGTGCACTGTTTACTTAGTTGATGACACTCTGCAATTCTGTTTTACTTTTTATCCGGTTAAGCCAAATCGAAGGCAGGGAACCATCTTCAAGCTCATAACATCTATTGTTATTTTTATCAAAAAGAAGCACTGTTGTTCTGATTGGCTCAGCTATCCATGAAAGTGTTCACAGCCTCAGAGAATATGGTGGATTTAGCTGGATTAGGTCAGGGAACAGCTCATTTCCTCTTTACCTAAGCATCAGTCTGAAAGCTTTGTCATTCTGGAGAAAGGAGAATGGATCTAACTCAGAGCTTCAATCATTAACCCTCAGTGATATTTCATTTAAAAGTATTTACCCTACAATTGTCTCTGCCTTAGCATCCCTCTTTTACTAGGAGGATGAGGTTTAATGTATGTTGCATCTTCATACTGGCTTATTTGTTGTTATTGTTCAGTTGCCAAGTTGTGTCTGACTCTGCGATCCCATGGACTGCAGTGTGTCAGGCCTCCCCTGTCCCTCACCATCTCCCAGAGTTTGCCCAAGTTCATGTCCATTGAAACAGTGATGCCATCCAACTATCTCCTCCTCTGTCACCCTCTTCTCCTTCTGCCTTCTATCTTTCCCAGCATCAGGGTCTTTTTTAAGGAGTCAGTTCTTCATATAAGGTGGCCCAAGTATTGTAGTTTCAGATTCAGCATCAATCCTTCCAATGAATATTCAGGGTTGATTTCCTCTATGATTGACTGGTTTGATCTCCTTGCAGTCAAAGGTACTCTCAAGTCTTCTCCAGCACAATTCAAAAGCATCAATTCTTTGGCACTCTGCCTTCTTTTATGGTCCAACTCACATCTATACATGCATACTGGAAAGTCCATAGCCTTGACTATACAGATCTTTGTTGGCAAAGTGATGTGTTTTCTTTTTAATACACTGTTTAGGTTTATCATAGCTTTCCTTTCAAGAATCAATCGTCTTCTAATTTCATGGTTGCAGTCACCATCTGCAGTGATTTTAGAGCCCAAGAAGAGGAAATCTGTCACTACAGCCATCTTTTCCCCTTCTATTTGCCATAAGTGATGGGGCCAAATGCCATGATCTTAGTGTTTTTTTAAATATTTATTTTAAGCCAGCATTTCCACTCTCCTCTTATTTGTAACTCAACAACAACAACAAAAAAAAGAAAACAACTTGTTTTCAAGATTTAAATCCATATTTGGATAGGGTTGGATAAGGTGAGGATTTTCCATCATCTGTCTAGCCCATGAAACAAATGACTGCCTAATACATCAGCATATGTGAAACATCCCTTTCCAAGGCCATGTACTCCACTAATACCAAGTAAGTAGTTTATTATTGCTGATGATCTGAATGGTGTCTTTGCCTATGACATATTTTAGATTAAGATACGTATGTACTCAAATGGACATAACTAGAGAAAAGGGAATATTTTAAATGTCACGCAATGGCACCCCACTCCAATACTCTTGCCTGGCAAATCCCATGGATGGAGGAGCCTGCTGAGCTGCAGTCCATGGGGTCGCTAGGAGTCAGACACAACTGAGCGACTTCACTTTCACTTTTCACTTTCATGCATTGGAGAAGGAAATGGCAACCCACTCCAGTGTTTTTGCCTGGAGAATCCCAGGGATGGGGGAGCCTGGTGGGCTGCCATCTATGGGATCACACAGAGTCAGACACGACTGAAGCGACTTAGCAGCAGCAGCAGCAGCTTCTAAATGTCCCATAATTAGGAACAAAGGTGGAAACTACAAATGTCACAATGCATTGTAATTTTATTGATTATAATAAGTGATTAATATGTACTTACTAATCATTTTGTTGAATGTTAATGTACAAATTGCCTTTGAAAGAATAACATAATTCAAAATTCGTAAATCAATCAACACAGATACAAATCAATCATAGCTAAATGCTTTAAGAACCTCATGTATGTGTATATGTGTGTCTGAATTTTTTGTACATAAAAATGAAGAATGAAGTAATACAGGCCTTAAGTACAGTTATCATTTTGATTTGCTTCTGTGCATTTTCTAATTTTTTGATAATTACTTTGTATTACCTTGCAGTCAGAGACCAAATCAATTATAATTTTCAAACATCTGTAACATTTTTATAGAGGTTCTAATAATATATTTGGCATTTTCTTCTATATTACCTCTTTATGTCTCTACTTGCTTTCTAAGTTGAAAAGGCTCTAAATCGAGGTGTCTAGATACAGCTGGAGACTTTGTGTTATGCTCTCCTATAATCTGCTCTATTTCAAACAGATCAAGGTCATACATGCCTTCCAAGTTCCAAGATCAAGCCATTTCTATCAAGCCAGTCAACATGAATAGAGTTTCTTACAAGCCAGTGATTTAAACTAGTACATTGCACTTCATTATGTTCTGAATATGAATATACTTATGCTTTTCTTATTGTCTTTTGGCCCAAAGACAGAGGCTTTGACTAGAATGAAAATAGGTAGACTTTTGTAATTTCTGATTTATTCAGTGATTTATACAGAGAATACTTATGGTTTTAAATGGCTACATAAATGAAGTTTCCATCCTCATTGACTCAAATATATAAGCTCAAGACAGGATAATAACTTCAGTGTTAGGGAGAATTTTGGCTTTTTAAAAAATTTCTTTCCTCACTTTAATTCTATTTATGAGCAAGAAGCCAAATGGAATGTAAGAATTAATTTCAGAATTTAATGCAGCCATTTTCTTTTTCAGTTTTTTTTTTTTTTTTTTATGGATGTTAGTGATTTTGTTATGGTGTGTTCCATAAAGTAGATTCACTTTCTTACAGTACATTCACCACTTGGTCACTCTTTTTTATTTAACAAGATAGAAATAAGAGATGAGGCAATGACTGTGACTGCATTGGATTCCAGCTCCCTGGGTAGAGTCTAAGCAGTTTGAATTGACATTTGTGTCACTGTCAAAAACCAACTGCTTGCCACATCCATTGGTGTTAAACACAACATCTGGTTCAATATAATTAGGTTTTCAAGTAAGCTGATGAGAAAATGAGCCATATGCACTTATCCAAATAGAGACGCCCGAAAAATTTTCTTTTGATTGACATAAATACGTGATATGAGATTGAAAAGACAGCATTTCAGGTCTTGAAGTCACACTTGACGTCAAACATGACTGTTGTGTATCGCTTTGGAAGGGGGATAGATCCCATTTTCTTTCATTACCAAACACATTGCCCATGATGACATTTCTTATATCTAGTTCAGTGGGAGGAAATCTCCTATGGTTGTTCTCTATTTGAGAGTTTGTCCCAGAAATAAAGAAGAATCAAGCCCAATGGCTTCGTGATGGTGAGTATAGAAGCATCAACATTGTCTTGGGCCAGGCTATAGATATAAGTGGATCACTGGGTTTCACTTGGTGAGAGTGGAAGGCATTTCTGGAATTGGGAAATTTTGGCCAGCTGAGTGGAATGGAGTTAGGTGACCTGGCCCTTGCTTCTGGTTCTTGTCAGGATCTGAGTACTTTTAACATCTCTACATACTATCCTGGAAAATTCTGTTGCTGGAAAGGTTGCTTGTCCCTCAGGATAACTGTTATTGGGCCTTTGGCTAATGGCTTCAGAAGTTTTTAAAGAAGAAAACTTGTGAAGAAGCTTAATGTTTAAAGAATTCCAGTTTTAAGAGCGGAATCACTAGTTGTGTTTTGTTCTGTACCTGGATCTTATGCTTTGTAATGCATTTATTCATAGTGCAGATAAAGCCCAGAAAAAAATGTGGAGAATAAAAGGTGAACAGAATAGTTTTAAGATTTAGAATCAGAAATCTAAGCATCATTAGTAGGTTTAATGAGCCAAAACTGATTAGATGATATTTAAGAGAATAAGTGCACTATTACACATTTGAAAAATTAACCAAATAGAAGATAAAACAGTTGTTTTTTTTTTAATGAAAGAGTCATTGAATTTAATGGCAAAATCAATACATCGATGGTATGATTCAGATGCTATAAAGCTTTGAATACAATCTGAAGTTATGTCTGAATAGGAACAGTTAACAGTACCACTCCATTTGGCAGACTGGAGAAGGAACCTCACATAGTGGTTAGGGACATAGACTCTGGAACCAGACAGCCTGGTTAAATGCTGTCATTGTGACTGTTTTCTAGTTGTGTGACTTTGGGAAAGTTACTTATGTCTTAGTTTCACCAATTATAAGGTGGAGTTAATGGCTTAGAGGAATACATCGCTTAGAGGGCTTTTATGAGATTTAATAGCCCACGTGCTCAAAGTACAGCCTGGCACAAAGTCAGTTAATCATTATGATTATCCCTGTTAATTCTGAATCATGAGCTAAGAGAGACACTCACAATCTGGAATATTTCCAGCGAGAAAAGTAGGAGATAGTATTTATTGAACATTTATTAAACTTTCAATCTGAGCTAAAACATTCTTATTTTTTTCAAAAACTCTGGGAATTAAGTATTATTATTTTTGCAGTGCGTATTCAAAAACTGAGTTAGAAAGATTATGTAACACAACTGACATGTGATAAGTGTTTGCTTGACTGAAATATCTTTACCCATGAAGTAATGTTCATTTGAGGATCAGCTAACACAACTGAGGAAGTTTAACCTGGACCAGCAGGGACTAAGTAGAAGCATATCGTCCCCTAACATTTGAAGGACTGTCAAGTAGAACAGGGGTTTGGCCCTGCCCAGCTAATAATATAGTCCTACATAAGGATTCCAGGGCTGGGCTCTAGTATGCCTCCCTATCTGCTCAGGCCTGGGTTTACTGCATTAACCTCTTATCTGAACTTCATACCACCAAGCTTTTCTTAGCACAATTCATCCTGCAGTGTTATGAGATTAATCTTCCAAAAATACTACCGCTGTTATATCAGCCTCCAAATGAAAACCCTTCTGTGCTTTCTGCATGGTAGGCAGGATAAAGTCCAGATACCTTAAGTTAGCATTCAAAAGATTTTATGACCTGGTTGCAACCAATATCTAGAGAATCATTAACTTGTAGGGCCAAAAGAGGCCTCAGGCATGATGTCATTTTGTCCCTTCATCATCAGTGAGGAAAGTTAAGCTCTAAACAGATACATATGAATATCCAGGTCTCTGTACTATGATTTCAAAAAAGACATTCAAAGCAAACCTTGTCCTGTACAGTATGGTAGGTTTTCTACATGCATTTCTTCCACGCATCTGAGAGAGGTTTTTCCTCATCATCCCCTCCCCACAGCCAATTTTAAAACTTTATTTTTTATGGCAGTTTTAGGTTCACAGTATGTTCCCTACCGCTCACATGTGTAGTTTCTCGTATTGTCAACATCTCTCTCAGGAGTGTTACATTAATTACAGTTGATGTACCCACACTGACTCATCATAATCACTGAAAGTCCATAGTTTGTATTAGAATACTAGGGTTCACACTTGTATATTTTATAGGCCTGAGCAAGAAAATAATGACATGGATGTATCATTATAATATCTTACAGAGTATTTTCACTGCTCAAAATATCCTTTGGACCCTTCCTAACTATCCATCCCTCTACCCCTACCCCTGGAAACCACTGATCTTTTTATTGGCTCCATAGTTTTGCCTTTTCTGGAATGTCATATGATTGGAATCATATAGCATGTAGTCTTTTCAGATTAGCTTCTTTCAGTGAATAATGGGCATTTAAGTTTCCTGCTTGGATTTTTTAGGCCTCCCTGGTGGCTCAGTCAGTAAAGAATCTGTGTTTTGTCATGGCTTGAAGATGTCTGTCTTTTTACAATCTAGCATTAGTGTCTTCCTCTAGTTTTGTTTGACTGATTTGCTGAAAACCTATAATGTAACTCTAGGCAAAGTCAAGTGAAATGCCGTGTTAACGTCTGTGAGAGGATGACATGGTGCAGTGTATAAGCCTGGTGTAAAGATGAGCCTGGCGTGAGGATGAGCCTGGCAGGAGGGTGAGCCTGGCGGGAGGGTGAGCCTGGCGGGAGGGTGAGCCTGGCGGGAGGATGAGCCTGGCGGGAGGNGTTAACGTCTGTGAGAGGATGACATGGTGCAGTGTATAAGCCTGGTGTAAAGATGAGCCTGGCGTGAGGATGAGCCTGGCAGGAGGGTGAGCCTGGCGGGAGGGTGAGCCTGGCGGGAGGGTGAGCCTGGCGGGAGGATGAGCCTGGCGGGAGGGTGAGCCTGGCGGGAGGAAGAGCCTGGCGGGAGGGTGAGCCTGGCGGGAGGAAGAGCCTGGTGGGAGGATGAGCAGGGGTCCTCGGAGCAGTGAGTGCTTCTGCATAGTCACCAGAATACACTCCTGCAGGTTCCAGAGGTAAATAATCCAGGCTTAACAACTTGACTTAGTCCATCTCTAGCTGTGTGACTTTGGGCTAATAAGTACACCTCTCTGAGCCTCCATTTCCTAGGCCTGAGACCAGTTTATCTTACTTTTTGATACTTGTAGTTTTATTGGGAAAATGAATTGAAAATACTTGTTCAGCCTTCAGAGGCTGAGCAAAACCTCTGGAGGATGTGGGGGTATAAGGAGTCCAGTTATTCTAAGTAGCAGTCTTTCAAACACCTAGTGTAGTTCTTCACACATTAACCTAGTAGGACAAAGACACTGGGCTTCCCTGGTGGCTGTCGGTAAAGAATCCACCTGCAATGCAGGAGACCCTGGTCTGGTTCCTGGGCCGGAAAGATCCCTGGAGAAGGGAGAGGCTACCCACTCCAGTATCTTTGGCTTCCCTTGTGGCTCAGCTGGTAGAGAATCTGCCTGCAATGCAGGAGACCTGGGTTCAATCCCTGAGTTGGAAAGATCCCCTGGAGAAGAGAAAGGCTACCACTCCAGTATTCTGGCCTGGAGAATTCCATGGACTGTATAGTCCATGGGGTCGCAAAGAGTCAGACATGACTGAGCAACTATTTAAAAAAAAGACATTAAAAATACAATATATAAGTTCTGCTGTATTTCACTCACTTGGATCGAGCATCATTTCACCAGTGGTTCCCAACTTCTGATGGAGCTGGAAATTTTCCCCATCCAAGCAAACCACAGCCAGTAGTTTCTGCACTTCTTTGGGCAATAGGAAAAGCAGGCTTTCGTGTCCTGGCAGCTTCCAGAAGCTCATGCTTCTCCATCCCTTAGGAAGTGCTCCTGGCCACTGCCCTGGAGGATCAGCATCAGTCCTATTACTAACACCCAAAAGACAGACAGGGCCCCCCTGCAGGACTCAGTTTTCAAGGCTCCTATTTTGAAAGATAAAACACTTTTTTTTTTTTCTGGGAAGCCCAAAGTGCTGCTCTCTCATTCTCTCAGAACTCGCCTCCTTTCTCTGTGATGTCTGACAGTTTTAGTTCTTGTCCCTTTACCCTTTCATTTAACACATCACTCCTTGACAGAGGCTCACCTTCACTGTCGGGGAAGAATAACCCCAGGGCAGGCCTTTGCTTGTCATCCTCTATGGTGAAGAGAAGTGCACAGAAATAATTTAGATTTTCCCAAATCGCTTTATCCTCTTTGATTTTTCTCATGCTTTGCTGGTTTGGAGGCGTTCACTAGGGCGGCCGCAGACAACGCAGCGGATAATTTTTTTCATTTGGCTCTTTTCTTCTCCTTTTTTACTCTTTGTCCTTCACATCATTGTCTAACCTCTTACTGTCAGAGTCTTCGTTCCATACTAGGAGATGCATAGTATTCACATTTCCATTTTAATCACGGCCTCTGAGGTTTGGAAGGGAACTTGGAGGTCACCAATCTCAGTTCACATAGGAGCTCTGTCCTCAGTTCCTGTAACAGACAGCGTTTAGTCTTTCTGTGGACACTTGAAGTGGAGGGAGCTGCCCTGTTTTGCAATGCAGCCCATTCCATTACACAAGCGCACCTGACATCAGGGATCTTCCTTATTTTGAACTGTCATCTGTCTCCTGGTGACATCCAGCCCTTACTGAGGTTGTCTGCAGTGCTATGCAGAATAAATCTATCACCTGTTAGACATGTTATCTCTTCTTTTGTGCTCCTTTTATTCTATCTATGCCTTTAACTATTCCTGAAACAGTGTTTTCTTCCTCATTTGTTTCTTTAGTTTTTGGTGGAAACAATTTAGTTTACAACTGCTATTTGCTCCTCAAAACTGGAAGCAAAAAGCACGTTAGGAATATAACTTTCTGTCACTGGAATAGTCCCTTTGATATATATATATATATATAGTGCCTTTGCATAATTCTGTAATTATGCTAATTTATGCATCTCTGATGAGTACTGTTCCTATTAGGCTGGTAACAGATGCCAAGCTAATATTGCATTGACCAAAAACCTGTCCCTGAATTGGTGATTCCTTAACTTGGTATAATCTGGGAACCATTCGCTGTTGCTGCTGCTAAGTCGCTTCAGTCGTGTCCGACTCTGTGCGACCCCATAGACAGCAGCCCACCAAGCTCCCCCGTCCCTGGGATTCTCCAGGCAAGAAGACTGGAGTAGGTCGCCATTTCCTTCTCCAATGCAAGAAAGTGAAAAGTGAAAGTGAAGTCACTCAGTCGTGTCTGACTCTTCACAACCCCATGGACTGCAGCCCACTAGGCTCCTCCATCCATGGGATTTTCCAGGCAAGAGTATTTTAGGGAAAGATAACAAGAGGTTCTTGCAAATACACACACACACACACACACACACACACACACACACACAAACAGAAACAAAAGCCAAAAAGCTTTTCAAGGTAGAATCATGTTTTATATGATGTAGTGTCAGGTGTTCTCATAGATGCTCAGCAGGAGAATAAAACAGAGATTAAGATGGTCTTATCAGCCCACTTGTGAAAAATACAAAGTATCTCAAACTAAGCATCATAAAAGGAGAATAAGGTGCATACCTATAAGTACAAAGAACACACGGGCTAATAGACACCACTTTCCTATATATACAAAAGAGAATATCTGCACACACACTCAAACATAAGGACAGAACCAAACTGAAAATCCTGCACAGCTCTGAGGCAAGTAGAAGTACTCTCACATATGGGAATATACACTTGCCAGCCGCAGCTACAGTAATAGATTGACATGACTTCAGATTGATTTTGTGCCTGGAAACAAGTACCTCTGACAGCACGGAATGAAAAAAAAACAGGAGAGGAGCAGCCTCATCTGCCAGGCCCCTGGGAGTTACCTATAGGCCTGGATATACAGGTGCAGAAAAGCACAAAGAGAAAACCTCTAAGATAAAGATGCATAGGGTGGAAAGTGCCAGAAATGGTGTATGAGTGATTATGGAGGGCTTGATGAGAAAGAGGCCAGCTAGAAACAAGAGAAACGATAGCAGGAAAAAAAAAAATCAAACCTTGATTTGTCATCAGTGTCATGTATAGCTTGGAAAATCTTCCTGAAGACTTTCCATCTCGATCTTATATTTACTAACTACTACATCTCGGCAATCATTTATTGGGCACTTACTATGTGCTGGCTAATTGCTAAGTATTTCATATAGTATCTCAGCTAATTCTTCACAACTTGATAAGGTAGGTATTATTATTCACTTGTTAGTGAAAAAAAAAGGCAAAGATCAAAAGGGTTAAAGAATTGTTCAAGATTACATTTCTAGTAATGCAAGACTCAAATTCAGATAGATATAATATCAAAGAACTCAAGCACCATAGGATGATGGTGTGATTATTTTTCCATAACATGTTGATCCAAATGACCTCCAAGAGTCATCTCAATGATTCCCACCTTGTATAGATTGTATTATGTGGAATGAAAAAAAAGCGCAGTATTTTAGAATGGAAAGAGAACCAAAATGGGAACTTCGAGAGAGAGATTCTTGTCCCAGCTTGGGTCTTAGCTAAATCTACATCATACAAGTCATTCAACTCTCAGAATCAGTTACCTTAGTCAGCAACAGGGAATAATAACCTATTTCAAGGGTTATTCTGTAAATCAATTATATACTGCTTGTGAAAACATTCTGAAAATTAGAAGTATTATATGAATGTAGACTATTTGGATAATATAATCAGGTGATCTTCAGGGACTTTGATATTGGAAACAATATCAGAATCCATAATATGAACTAATCGTATTATATTAAGTCATTTATGTATAAATTTGCACAGCATTTGTGGAGCGCCTACAGAACATTGTGAAGAGTATTAGGAGATATAGGGATATGTAAAAGGGCTCTTCCTGCAAAAGGTTTATAACCTAAAATGTTTTTAATGGTTTTAATTGCTATATTTCAGAAAATAATAATAATTTTATTTTCAGCATATGTTTATTTATGTGACAATAAACTGTATTACTGTTCTTGGATTTTCTTTTGTGACTAAAAGCATAGTGGAAAAAAATGAGATTTTTATTTTGTTTTGTTTTATATTTATAAATTCCCGGTATGAATTGCGCATTTTAGTTTAGTACCCCTATTTTCCATGCTATAATATGTTCAAACTTACCTCAAGTAGACTGATGCTACTCATTTGTAAATATAGTTATAAGGCACTTGAATCGGGAGAGATATCACAATTTTAGGGTGCTCACATAATTATCTCTATCCAAATTGAAGTCAGAAAAGTATGGGAATATTTCTGAGGAAGCATTTTCCTCTAAGAAAGAAGACCTCAAGACCACTTCTTGACTCTGTCGGACACCTCTGGCTCACTCTGTCAGCTTCCATATTCTCAGGTATAGACACAGAGAATGGCCATCAGTAAATTATTACAGTTATTTTCCAAGGTGGACCATATGCCCAGGATACCAAGAAGTTTACTCACTGGATTCATTCTATTGAAATTTCTGCCCCAATGAAATCCTCCATTTTATATCAACCAAATTGTTTTAGTTTCTCATCCCCAGTGATAAACTGGGTCAAACCATTATGGTGTCAGAGATCAAGGAAGGATTTGACCAATCTTATGTATAAAGGCCACCAAGCATTTGAAGCACCATGAAATTATCAACTATAACAACAGTTTAGATTGATTTTTTTTTCAGATATAGAGGTGGCTAAGAAAGAAATAAATAGAAAGAGATATAGTAAATCTAGGGGGAAATTTATCTCTTTTCCTTAATTTTTTCCATTTTCTTAATCTAGGGATGAAGAGAGTATTAGAAGGATAGAAATAATATTACAAAGAGAACTTGAAGTTGAGGAATAAACAATAGAGTAATTGAGGTATTTGGCTTTTTTATCTACTTTGATAATCACAAAGGTCAGTGTTGACATGCAGTATAGTGATTATTATGAACTTTTATCAACTTAAGTAACAACACAGTCTTCTCCATGGAAAATTTATTACAGCTGTTTCATCATTGCTGGTTTGGCCATCTGCCCAGGAGGCTTCTTCACTTTTGTCATGCACCTCCGAACCTGATAGGGATTCTTCTTGTCTGGGATTGCTGCTAAGAAACTCTTCTTCTTTCATGAAAATGATTTCCCCCAATAATATTATCATCATTTATAATTTAAAGATCAAGAAACAGAGAGATTAAGGACCTTAAGGAGGCTGGAGTTGATGGGATCTGGCAGTGGGGTTAAATGCAGCTAAGGGAGATTGCCCTCGAGAGTCAGGAGAAAAGACTGGAAACAACTAGAGAGAAGTCAGCCTGTGGCAAGGGTGGATGATTAGTGCTTTCTCTCTTGATAGCTGCAGTTCCCGATAATATAGGAGACAAGAGACAATAGTGAGTTGGGAAAACTTGAGAAGACGAGTGGAGATTTGAAATAGCTGTTGAGGGAGTGTGGGTGGAGAGATGACTACAGAGGACACTGGTGGGGTTGAGATCTTGTCCTAATCATGGTTTCAGTCCTCATGGCTGGCTGAGTTTTTGCAGCAGAAGGCAATAGTTAACTCTGCCACTGGAACAACTGGAATAACACAGTTCACAAGAAGGATTCTACAGACAAACAAGGAGCAGTTGATGCAGGTACAACAATGGGTAAAACAATGGACTATGGAATGTTGTCTAAGTTGGAAATAAGAGGTTAAGATTAAAATTATTAACTGGAAGAAAAGTATAGGGCCTAATAGGAGCTCTTTCTACAGTTAAGAACATAGTATATTGGAAGTAAAAAAAAAAGTAGTGTGCAAGAATACTAAGTTGTAGCCAGAGAGTAAAAATATTTGAGATTTCAGAGATGGGATAATTCTATAACAAAGTCAAACTTTTGCCAGTGGGAATGGATCACTAAAATGGAGTGCAAGTGAGGACAAACAGAGTTGAAGATTCAAGGAAATGTTAGGCTTAGACATTCCGTGGCTTGATGGTGTAGACATGTAAGTCACCCAAGCTGTTAGTGGAATCAGAAATGCAGAATAACATCATGAAAGAGCCAAAGTCTCCTGAAAAAGTGATTGGATGAGCATGGATTTGACTCAGTGGCAGAGAAAGCAGAGAAAGTGTGTGTGTGTGTGTGTGTGTGTGTGTGTGTGTGTCAAGTTTTATATATTTATGTCAGACTGTTTCTACAGTCAAGAATGTCTTGTTTTTATTTGGTAAAGAGAAAGTGGGTTTGAACAAAAAAAAATAAAATGAAGTGAGGAGGTTCTCCTCCCACAAGCCCTGTAGTATCCAGAGAGTGGGAAAATGAGTGGCTTCCGATGGATAATCTAGGGAGGAGGCACCCTTGGGGACGGGAAGCAAATTCACATCAGTTCACAGTCAGTCCACAGAGGTTCAGAGCAGGAAGGGAAGGCAGGGCAGCCATGGAGGCAACCAAGATGGAATGGAAGGAGGCAGTAGCTTGAGGGGCTAGGGTCTGGGACAGTGATGAAGGACATCAAGAGCAGGTGACAGGATAGCATTAGCCCGCTGAAGCAATGACTTAAGGATGTGTCTGTACTCAGTCACACAGAGGCACTGGGTGCAGCAAGATGGCACTTGCTATCTGTGGCTCGTTGCAAAGTGGCCTGTTACAGAAGGTAGAGAAGTCAGAAAGGAATATTTATTGCACTATAGATAAATCATCTCATTTAGTCTTCATAAAAACTTCAGAATGTAGGCATAATTAGCACCTTTTTTTAAGAGATGAAGACATAGAAACTCAAAGAGGTAAAATATTTCTTCTACAATCACTATTGTCAGCAAGGACTTAATCCAAAACCCAAACCCAGGCTTTTCTGAACTTTCATTCTCTTGTACCAATTTAGAGCTGATGTCTATCTCTGAATACACACTCTCTCTAGTGAGTCAATTAATTTCTGAGTCTGAGTCTTTATCTCAAAATACAGCAATAATGTCAACTTAATGTCAAAATACAGCAATAATGTCAACTTTATGTCAAAATACAGCAATAATGTCACTGACTTTTTAAAGAAATAATTTAGATATTTGTAGAAACAGTCTGAAATAAAACTTTACAAACACACACACACACAATCACTCCCTTCATTCATGAGTCTCTTTTTTGTACCTTTAAATCCAGGTAAATATACAAGTAAAAATACAGGTCAATCAATTACTCATTCAGACTTTAAATGTAATCTTGTTTCTATAACACTATCCTAAGAGAAATGGCTAGAGGCAGAAAGTAGAAATATTTAAGATAAGACTGAACTGTTTTCTAGAAGAGAAACTTTCTCCAACAAGGTAGAAGGGATTGTGTTTATTCATGTTCTTTTCACCACTTAGTGTGAAAGTCACTCAGTCATATCTGACTCTTCGTGACCCCATGGACTGTAGCCTACCAGGCTCCTCCGTCCATGGGATTCTTCAGACAAGAATACTGGAGTGGTTTGCCATGCCCTCTTACAGGGTATCTTCCCAACCCAGGGATCGAACCCAGGTCCCCCACATTGCAGGCAGATTCTTTACCATCTGAGCCAGCAGGGAAGCCTTGGTGCTTGGTAATGTAATACTTCTTTGTTGTTGCCCATGCCTCCTGGGAGTAAGATGGGATCTCATGGTGATTTTCACTTGCATTTCTTTGATTACTGATGAGGCTGAGCATTGCTTTGTCTGTTGGTCGTGAATGTGTCCTATTCTGTGAAATGTCTGTCAATACTTCTTATTCATTTTTCTGTTGTGGTTATTGCCCTTTTCTATTTAGACACTCCCACTCTAGAAATGCCGAGTCTGCCTCAAGAAGAAGGATGTAAAGTATACAAAGTCACTCACCAAGTTGGTGGAAGAGCCTAAGCTAGGACTGAACACAGTCCTTTGGTGCTGTGTCACGACCTCTTTTCACTGAGATTCCTCCTTGTCAGACAGGGGCCACCTGGTGAGGCTGTTTGCACAGGATTGGGTGGGATATCCAGCCAGGATGGCTTTTCTTACTTCAGCTTTATTTTTCCAACAGAAATGTAGCAAAATGTGCCAGACACATACATCAATTACAAGAGAACCCTGTCAATTTTGATGATACATGGAGTTTGTTGTAAAGCAACCACTAGCACAGAACTCCCAGTCTGGGGAAAGATGGGGGTCATTGTAGATATGATTTGAAACCTTGTATAAGATATATGATAGGCCTTAGAGGAATGACAATTGGAGCAGAAAATAATAAAATGTGACTTGCTGGAGAGTCTGGCTGGCTGATCAGATTTAGGTTTTATCACTGCAGCTCCCTTCTTCTTTGTTTCATGGTATTTATAATGCACGTGATAATGTGTCATCCGTCCCTCTTTGATTGCCTATGAGAAAAGACGGAGTAGGAGATTGGCATGTGAGAAGACAGGGGGAAGTGATTTTCTGTCATTTCCTAATAATATCCTCAAATAATAACCTGAGATCTGGAAAGGAAGAACGCTGCACAAGGGCAATATTACAGCGAATTCACTCATTCATTGATTCACTCATTCCCTCCCTCCTTCCCACCCCCATTATTCATCATTTTAAGCACTGAATCATTTTCCTTGAACTAGAGTTCAACTAGAGGAAAATCGTATTTTTCTACTGAGATGTATCCTGTGGTCTTATGCATTATTTCTCTTTACCTGCTGTCAGTTTTCTAGATTCTGTCACCCTGTCTTGCTTTCTTCCTCTTTTCTCTCTCCTTATTCTTCAGTGGCTCTCAGATTGAGGAGAAAATAATGTTTATGAAGCAACTCAGATGGGTCCCCCATCAGATGCACAGGATCTAGCTTTCTAACCCCTTAAATACTGCATTGAAACCACAGATCTTCAGGGCTGGTAGGAGCAGAATGTGATCCATTAGTCAGTCAGTCCCACTGTGTTCTGTGAGATGAACGCCATGGCGAGTGGGCTGCTTGTCATAAGTGTGTAAGTAGATGGATGGGTTTATGGGGATGTGAGAAGAGAAAAGTCCTTTGAAGACATCCAGTGTCTCTTTCCAATATTTGGTACAGGACAAATAGTTCTTTTTTTCTAATAGGATGGTATAAAATATAATATTGGTAATTACACTATGTTCTATCATTACAGAATGCAAAACATTCTTTTCAAAGCAATATTTTAAATTAATTTCTCTTTTACCTCATTTGTTTTCTTTCCACCTTCTTTCTACTGTTATTACCATATTTACTTTATTGATTCATAGAATTAATTAAGCTCTTATTGAAGATCTTATAAACCAGCCGTGCCGTTTTCCTGAAGAGGGATTGAAGAGCAGGGGCATCATTCAGCCTGCTTAAGTTCTTAAACCCTTAAACTCTCATATTCTGACTTCCCAACTAGTATCCTCTACTCGTTATGAGTAGAATGGATACTCTAGGAGACTCCCTCTCAGACATCTTCTGACAGCCTTGGGGACTCTCTTCTTCTCTTAAATAAATATTCTGTGACTGAATATCTAGGTGTTCCGCATTCCCCTAGGTTAGTTGTCAGTGTCAACACCACTGACTTCCTGGTACTGACAAATAGACGTTCAGATGCCTCTTGGGGTCCTTATCCTCTATTTCAAGTTACCAGATGCAATCAAGTATAGAAACAGCTTTTCTGGTGCACTTGTTTTCTCTGACTCTCCAAGATCACAAAGATCTTGGTTATAAGAGTGGTTTAATCTATTTTACCTATCCTTAGAAACCCATTAAAAAAATCACATAAAATGGGACATTTAATTATGCCACATGCATGTTAATTCATTTGACAAACGTTTATTGAGAACCCGGTACGTGCATTCGCCTGACAGGTAGTGAAAATATAGAGGCTAGATGTGGTTCCTGCCTTCAGAGAGCTCATAGGTGGTGGCGGAAACAGACATGGGAACCGTAATTTTTAATTCTGTGCTAGAGCAGGTGTTCTGTGCCCTGAAAAAAGTAGTCATTATTTTTTTTTTCATGCAGACAATGCAAGCCAAGGAAAAGCATGGCAGTATCAGTAAGGTGGTGCCTGTGGGCTCAGGGTTGTACCCTCCCATCCCCCTCAGTGTGGGTCCATCAACATTGCAGCCTGCAATGGACTTATCTAAGAAGCCGGTTATTGCCTCAGAGGCACCTGCATTCTGCTATTTTCCTATCCACTTTACCTCCATCCTCTTGACTATGATGATGAGAGGGGAGCTTGGGCCAAAGCTGAACTAGTCAAATATGTAATGAGGAATGAATCTTGGTGGAGAAATGGACTTCTAAACCTGATAAAGCCTTCAGAGCTCAGCTATTTACACCAGTCAAAACTTTGTGTTCTTCCTTTGTATTAACAGACTGAGTGACAGCTATATAAGCTACCAAAATCGAAGCAGACAAGATCCAAGGTCAACCAATTTGTCTCTCCTGCTCTTTATTTTATTGCACACAAATATGTATATTTCCCCCAAAAATGTCATTATTCAAAGTTAGTGACGGTTTCAGCAAGTAAACCAGGTACACATGTTCAGCTTTGTGTGGAGTCTCACATTTTCACCACTCTTTCTTTTGCTTGTTGCTCGTCTTTTAGACTCAAAAGAGTGTAAATCACTCCACAGTTCTGCCAGCTGCTTCCTCCATGTTACCTGTCGTTCCATAACGTCCCATGGACTTACACCTTATTGTCTGTTGTTTACTAGACATATGTTTACTTTATTTTATTTCTTTTGGCTAACCCTCTTGTGTTTTCCTTGTCACATTCAGTGGATCCTCTGTCTGAGTCCCCTTTCTGATTATTTCTCCCCTGGGGACAATGAGTTCATGGAACTACAAGCAATATAGGAAGAGTAGAATATAGGAAAAGCATGAAAAACTTTTTGAAAGGTAGCTCTGCTGGGCATATTTCATTCTCCAGTCTTTCATCATGTTTCATGTCCCAGGAAGCTGACCCATATAAGACTTCATTGCATGAGTCCTCTTGCTCTTTAGCCGCCAATTGAGTTCAACAAATGGAAGGCACCAGAAAGTCATAAAGCAAGAGGATAGTTAGATTAATGGTATTTATTACCTTATCTGTCCTTCTGCTAGGTCAGTGTAGATTGCTATTAATATATCCCTCTACTGAAGACTGAAGTAGCTGTCAGGCAGCCCTATGGAGTTTCACCCTAATTTCAGGAATCTCCACTCTCTTCCCTCTTCAGGCCTAAAGATATTAATGAGCCCTCCTGGTATTGCACTTTGCTTTCTTGTTTTCTTTAGGCTCTTTGGTGTAGGTGGTAGGATATATGAGCCTGAGGCTCAGAATAGAAGTTTTAGGATAAAAGTATAGATTGCTAGCTGAAGTTGGGCATGGTTTGCAGAACAAGAAAGGAAAATGGCCAAGAAAAGCTTAGCAAGTGCTCATAGATACCCTAGAGGGATTTTCCCTTGGTGTTCACATCATATTATCCTCTTCCTTTCTCTATCCATTGAGTATTGCCTCCATTCAAAAATATATAGCCATGAAAATGGAGTGATACTTTAATGGGCAAAAACGTAAGCACAAATTTTTAATTCTGATTTATAAACAAAAGTCATGACTTATTTGGATCTGAATAATAAGCTTTATTATAAGTTCCTTGACATGTATTATGTGTTGCAGAAAGAAATGCTTTAGTTAGATTCCCTTTTCACTAATAGCATTTCTCACTGGCTGTTTCAGTTGTTTTCTCCTCTTCATGGCACATTAATTTGAAAGGAGCAGGTCTTGATCTCTAAGATGATTTTCATTTAGCTAGATGTTAATTATTTTCACAGGTAGAGGAACTGCAGGATAAACCATTTTTCGCAACTTCCCTTACTGCTCCAGTAGTCCCAGTTTTTGTTTAGCAATAAAAGAGTTTTAAACATTTGTCTTCTCCTTTAGTACCAGGTAACTCATTTTTTGAGCGAAGCTTTCACCTTTCTTGTCTATTTCTCATGACCAAATTCTAAAATGTGTCCTGACTGTCCTTTACTAGCTAAGATATTTTATACTCCATTCATACCAATGCATTAATTCAGTTCTTATGAATTATGTTGCTGATCCAAATAATAATAATAATGTGAGTGGAAATGGCAGTTGTAGTAACTCTTCCTTTGATGTTTCAAGTTGGTACATGTTTACTTCTTTGAAATAGTCCCCCCTCAGGCTCCCCTTCTTAACTGTTTATTATTTCCACAATGGCAAAGTCTCAATTTCAGTATCAGAATAGAATGAGATACATTCTGCTATATGCATTATCAGCATATTATTCATCAGATACCAACCAGGAGCTGTATATCCACAACCATGATGGAGCATAACTTAGTTTACCATTTGATTCCCACGAGAGATGCTTTGGCCTTTTTCTTTTCAGAGACACATTTAGTCCTGTCAATCTGTTGGAGTCATAGAAAGTAGTGGTTTGAGCAGTTGGTTTTGCATAATTTTGGATTAACTACTCTCACACACTAAAGTGTGAGGAGTTCTTTATGCCCTTTGTTGCCTGTTCTTATTTACTTACTTTTGGCCACACCACATAGTTTGGGGGATCTCAGTTCCACAACCGGGAATTGAACCCACACCCTCAGCAGTGAAAGTGCAAAGCCCTAACCATTGGACTTTCAGGGAATTCCCGGTGCTAGTTCTTTTTTAAAAAACACTGTCATAAAACCAACTTTATAACAATGAGGACTTAACGAGGACTTGTTCTCTTAATGCTTGAATTTCAAGGTGGCATACTCAACATACGTTGTCTTTGCCAAGTGTTATAAATCATTATATGAACACTAACTATACTTGTTGTCTGCATATATAATGACTTTTAATTTTAATTTCCTTGTTATATATTTTATTTTACTTGAGTAAGTGGGGATAATGCATCAACTAATACTTACTGAATGTCTTTTCTCATCCTATATCATTCTTGGTGTTAGAAATAACTCAAAAGGAAAAATGTTTAGATCCTCAGTCACCCTGATGTAGATTTTTGGTGGGAAAAGAAGAGATGCTATAATCGTCATCATAGAGAGTAGAATTTTAAGGATTTTGAACAAGGAGGGTGATCTTGTGAAAGGATAAAGTCTATTTCAAGATTCTGGAATGGCATAGAATGTAGCATATGGCCTCTATGAGAGAAAAAAGAGAAAGGATTGTTAGTCAGTGGCTTTTTGTTTTAATTCTTCCTTGGTTTTTATGTATTCTTTCTTATGTACTATTTCTTTTCAGTTTGAACTGTTTTCAGATGATCCTTAATATAAATGTACTGTTTAAGGGGAAATGCCAACTCTTAGTCATCTAGAAAAGCTGCTTCACTCTGACCTAAGATTAATGGGTATAGATAGTAACAGGAAGCCCAGATTGGAAATATATCTGGCTTCAAAATTCTCTATTACAGAATACCAATATATATATAAAAGATTTAAGTGGAGCTTATTAGTTGCAAAATGACAGGAAGCCTCTACCCACATTCCCACTCCCTTTCTGCCCACAGGGTTTGAAAATTACTAGTATATTTCTTTTCTGTTGTTAGATCATATTACCCTTTGTTATTAAATTAATGAGGACGACTGATACAGGAGCCTCAACTCCAATCCCTTTGCCTGTGGCTATATATTCAGTTGCTAAGAGGGCTGTTTAATGTAAACTAAAGTTGCAAATCAATATAGACAGGGAACAGAGACGAGGAATGGGGCCACAGCAAGTTGTTTGTTTTTTGCTTTTACTTTTATTGTTATTATACCCCTTGTACCATAGAATATGTGCAAACAGTAGGATGATGACCCCTCTTCCCACTGACCCCGTCAGCAAACACTGGCCACGTGCTGGTTGAAGGCTACATCTGAGGTGATGTGAGGTTAGCCCTGGGACCTGCTGCTCAAGAAAACTGGGGAGACTTTTCCACCTCCAATTCTCCTCCGGAGTGCCTGATGGAAAAAGTAGGTATTTTGGCCTGGGTTGTCAACCATCTTGGCTAGGCCTGTAGACCAAGTGCCAAAACTCCACTTCAATTTGTTCTGGGTAGGCAGCAAAATAACTGAGGAGCTCACCTGGGGCAGGAAGCCAGGTCTCTGAATGGCCGTTTCTTCCGTGCCTTGTTGAGCACATCTTTTGGAGGCAGCCCACTTCTATCAACACAAAAGCTGTCTTCGTGTTGTTTCCTCTAAAATAGCTTGGTTAAGTAAGGAACCAGGTAGTTTCATTACTGACAAAGTATTCAGTGGGTTCTGATTTCAAGGTTGTTGACTTACTGCTGGTCTAGTTGAGTTCATTTGCTCCTACAGATGAGCCAGAATTATTAAACAAAATGGTAAACACTCAAGTCAGAGAAACATTATATTATAGTATCCTTAATATTATAAAAAATCAGATTGTCTTTTGGACTAATGTTTAGTGACAACAGAAGAGAGTTATGACCTATGACAAGTGACGAATATATATGGGAATGTATGTACATTTGAGAAACCAGGCACATACCAGGGCTGTGTGTCTCTATATTGTGGTAAACTTCTAACATCCAGCCACTTCTCAGTCAATTGAAAAGTTTTCTTTACTGAATATGAGATATTTTGTAGAATTCTGAAACCAATTTTAAAATATTATGGCCTCTCATTGACTTTCGTTACTGCACAAGAAATTTTCATATCTTTACTGCTTCACAATAAAATACAAGGATTTTATTGAAGCCACATCTTGTAACATTGTATCAATTCAGGAAAAATTATAAATTCACTAAGAAAATCAAATTAATTTTTGATACTTTATGAACCAAACTAGTTTAACAACTAAATCTTTGCGATTTGACCACCTGATTTGGAAAAGTAGCAGTCACTCACTGTGGTTGCTTGATATTATGCAGTCTGTACAGTTTGGAGACAATTTTGCACCTGTTTACACTGGTATCATTTTAAATAATTTTACTAATTTTCTAACACAGATTTGGTTATCATTAATTAGGCACACGTTTGTATGAGGATGGAAGGGCTTCCCTGGCGGCTTAGTGGTAAAGAGTCTGTCTGCAGTGCAGGAGATGTGAGTTTGATACTTGGGTTGGAAAGATCCCCTGGAGTAGGAAATGACACCCACTCCAGTATTCTCATTGGGAAAATCCCATGGACAGAGGAGCTTGGCAGGCTACAGTCCATGGGGGCAGAGTCAGAAACGGCTGAGCATGAGCTCTTGACTTGACTTGAGAATAGCCCGGTGAGAGGGGAGCAGAGAGACAGTGGAGAGACATCTTGGAGCAGATGAGAGGAGATGAAGCCTATTGAACAAGGCAGATGCCCCTGGCTGGAATGCAGGAACTGCGTGCCTGGTGGCAGCAGACTGGGCGGAGTGCAGGGCCTTGGTGCTAGTAACTGTGTCAACGGCATAATGGGAACAAGTGGATGTTTTCTTTAATTCACTTCTGATTTTTTCCTGAAAGAAGGAACAGGTCACTTGCTGAGATTAGAAGCGTAAGGAAGTGCAAGGGTTTGGAAGAGTCATAAGTATTTACACGAAGCAGCCCTACAGTGGAAGTTGGAAAGAAATGGGACACCAGCTCTGTCCTTGACACCTCTTAATTTTACAGTAAATTATTCTTCCAGAGTTTTAAGAGTTTGACTGTATGCCTCTAACTATAGTCTGTCTGAGGCTCACCATTCATTCCCTTGCCTTTGAAAATGTCTGGAAAAAGAGGCTGAGAGACTGTTTTTTCATTTGTGCCTGGAGACCCTGACCCACCTCTGACGTCATGTGAACAACAGTGACCTGAGTCACCCGTCTCACCTATTTACCTTTCATCTCTCTCCTCTCCTCTCCTTTTTTCTCCATGTATGCTGATTGGTTCTGCCTCTCCTCTGAGCTTCTTTCCTTTTCCTTCTCTTCATATCCTCTTCCTTCTACCTTCCTCTTACCTTTCCCACACTCCTTTCCTTGCTTCTTAACTCTAATGCCATTCTCTATAGGCATCTTTAGGGAATCCTTGGTGGCTCAGCATTAAAGAGTCCTCCTGCCAGCTCAGGAGACCTGAGTTTGATCCCCCTGGAGAAGGAAATGGCACCCCACTCCAGTATTCTTGCCTGGAAAACCCTATGGACAGAGGAGCCTGGCAGACTATAGTCCATGGGGTTGCAAGAGTTGGTTATGACTTAGTGACTAAATCACCTTAGGCATCTTTTCACTTCAATAAACAGCTGAGAATTTATCCATCAGTAAATTTGTATAACATAAATAAATAAAGTGTATCTAAAACTGAACTAATTTTTACATTAAAATATATCACAGTGTATACCTTTTAAAAGGAGCTGTGCTCTTTTGCCCAAGGTAAGTGACTCAGGTGAGAGAGTAACAAGGAATTTGTCTATTAAGATAAGGATGCCTGAGACATATGGATACTGATGTCTAGTTCTGAGATCGCCAACCCAACAGGCCCGTACTGAGCTCCATCAGAGTGGAGGGTGGATGCTGGTGAGAGAGCTGTTAGAGAAGCTTCACAGTGTCCCCAGAATGTGGAAGATGTGTTTAGATAGAAAGCAGCTCTCCCACATCTTTCTGTTCTAGAGATTTTTAAAGTGTGTGATAAAGGGCTAGAGCATACACTGAAGATAAAATAAGGGTGGAGGACTATCCCACCCCAACTTCTGGGAGCCTCATATGGTAGAGATGCTACCGGCATTGGTTCCTGAGGCTCCTGGTGAAGGAGAACAGATAGCAGAAGGCAGGAACTCAGTGGCTGTCCCAGAACCAGGTGACCAAGAAACTGTGCCCCAGACTGAGAGGGGATTGAAGGAGTGAGCAATTGCCAGTGGCTGAAGATGGACAAGACTGCTTCTCTGTGACTGGGTGTTAAGAGATAGAAGGGGCTGGAACAGGGTGCTCACTGCTTCCCTTATCCTCGTGGAGACTGCCATATTGACAGAAGTTTTCAGAAGCACAGAGTGAGCCAGGACCTAGGGCTACCTCTACATAGTGCAGCTGTACAAAACTGCAAGAGGAGAGCTCCTCCTTCTCTCTTCCCTCTTCGTGATTCAAACACCACCGGAGGAGCTAGGTCCTGGCCACAGAGGAAATAACGTCCTAGGGCCGAAACACCGCACTCACTCATTCTGAAGTGCTCAAGAAGGGGGAGGAGTCAAATAGATCAGGAGCCACCCCAACTCACTCAGAACCAGAGAATTAGTCCCTGCTGACAGAGGATATCTTAAAGTGGAATGGACTAAACTGTAGTTACCAAAAGCAGCTGGGATAGCCTTCAAATAACCTTAAAGAGTGATTTTCACCAAGCATGGTTGAGCCAATGCTTACTAAAATATTTACAATTTCATGTTTATAGCTCACTGTGTTAGACTCAATAAACCAGACTTACAAGTATAGAAATAAACTGAGCTTTAAACCTGTAAGTTACTGTATTCTAAAATTTACCCCAAGATAATTTTACGATGATACGTCTTCGACCGAATTGCTCACACTGAAAATATTTCTAATTCTACCTTTTTAATGAAAGTTCCCATTCAAATAACAAAAAGTAAAATTTTTAAATATCACTTCTTTTAGTTTTTCCTCATTATTTAAAATTTATACTTTGGAGTATATTTTAACGTAAATATTAAGACAGGAGTAAATTTACCTTTACTCATTTATTTATAAAGTATGTGAATTTATTGATGAGTAAATTCTCAAAATTTTCTTTTTAACTGAAAGAGGTCTCTAGATAAATTTTGTTAGAGGAAAGAAGTAGGGGAAGGGGTCCAGAAATGGAAAGCTGAGAGGAAGGAAGAAGGGGAGGAATATGAAGAGAAGGAAGGGGAAAGGGGCCCACAGGAGAAGAGCTGGCCATTTGTATGTGGAGAAAAGAGGAAGGGGGCGAGTGGAACCCAGGCACAAAGACATGGTCACCACTGAGCACCAGGCATCAGTGCCAGTCCCAGAGAGGGTTCAGGGTCCAGCCACTAAGCCACCTTTCCCAAGTATCTGTAAAAGGCAATGAAACAGCTGCAGGTCCTCAGATGGACTACACTGAGGAGCATATTGACAAATGTTCAAAATTCTAGAGTAATAATATTATTGTTAACTGAATGTGTGGTAGCAGGGAGAGTGGTGGTAGAGAGGGGAGGGGAGGGAAAAATTAGGTAAACTCTAAATAAGCACAGGAAGCCTTGCCCTGGCCACTGTTAACAGACCATCTGTTAGACTTCTCATATTCAAATGTGAAAACATCCTTTCAATTCAAACTTAATGGACAAATAAAATTTTTGAAATGAATAGGAATATCAATTACCTGGAATCAGTTTGGGAGGAAAATTGCACACTTAAAAGATATGCTTCACATACTAGAGAAGCATTGTGTTAGGAATAAACAACAGCATCTCTATTTCAAGAGCCAGGAGAGGGCTGATGAAAATATACATTTATGCAGAGTACCTTGTGAAGTGAAATTGGCTCAGTCATTTCCAACTCTTTGCAAGCCCATGGACATACAGTCCATTGAATTCTCCAGACCAGAATACTGGAGTGGGTAGCCGTTCCCTTCTCCAGGGGATCTTCCTTAGCTCTTCCACATTGCAGGCAGATTCTTTACCAGCTGAGCCGCCAGGGAAGACCATGCAGAGTTCCTTATACAGTTATGATTAACTTACATGATTAACTTAGATGTTTAACTTGTATGTGTGTGTGCTTAGTCACTCAGTCGTGTCCAACTCTTTGTAACCCCATGAACTGTAGCCTGTCAGGCTCCTCTGTCCATGGATTCTCCAGACAAGAATACTGGAGTGGGTTGCTGTGCCCTCCTTCAGGGGATCTTTTCAACCCAGGGATCGAACCCAGGTCTCCCGCATTGCAGGTGGATTCTTTACTGTCTGCACCACCAGAGTTAACTTATAACTTATGTTCAGTTCAGTTCAGTTCAGTTGCTCAGTCACGTTTGACCCTGCGACCTTGTGGACTGCAGCACGCCAGGCTTCCCTACCCATCACGAACTCCCGGAGCTTACTCAAACTCATGTCCATCGAGTCAATGATGCCATCCAATCATCTCATCCTCTGTCGTCCCCTTCTCCACCTTCAATCTTTCCCAGCATCAGGGTCTTTTCAAATAAGTCAGTTCTTCACATCAGGTGACCAAATTATTGGAGTTTCAGCTTCAGCATCAGTCTTTCCAATGAATTTTCAGGACTGATTTCCTTTAGGATGGATTGGTTGGATCTCCTCACAGTCCAAGGGACTCTCAAGAGTCTCTTCCAACAGCACAGCATCAATTCTTCGGCACTCAGCTTTCTTTATTGCCCAACTCTCACATCCATAAATGACTACTATCCATAGCTTTGACTAGAGGGACCTTTGTTAGTATTTGTTACTAACTTAGTATTTACAAAGAACGAATGCTAGCCAAACTTAGTAAACTGGATTTGTGATGTTACCTGGGAGAGTGGGAGTAAGGAGCAAAAGTGTGTATCAGAGGGAAGAGAATCACTTTTGAGTAAAATATTGTCCAAGAGTTCAAGAAGAGTAAGACAAAAATAAACAGAAGGGAAGAGTTCAGAAGGTTTCGACCAGAGGAAAGGAAATCAAAGATGGACTGAGGATGGCCAAAGTAAGGGTGACACTCGTACCAGAACGCTTGCCCTTCTGTTTATGTTTTCCATTAACTAATGCCTTTATTAGACAGTCATTCATTTCATAAGCACCATGCATGGTGATGAGCAATGAAGAAATAGATTTAAAGAACACATAGGCCCTATCCTGGAAAAACTTGTGATTCTAGGAAAACATTAGTTATATTGCATTGGGGGTACTAGATGCTTCTCCACAAAAAGGTGTTCATGGAAGCTCAAGAGGAAGTTAATTTACTGAATGTCCCAGAATCTAAGAAATCTTGTTTTTAAGGATGAAAACAGAAGAAGGAAAAATATGCTAAAATTAATGTATGATGTTGATTTTTCTTTGTCTAAGACCTACTTCCCATAATCTCATTCAGATGTGTCAGCTGTGGTTCATCTCACCTGTTCCCACCTAGAGGCATGGTTTTGCTTACCAGGTATCTTAGCCTCCATTTCACACTAGGATTACCTAGTACTAATGCCTGGGATCCCATGCTGGAATGATTAAATCAAAACAACTTGTGTGGAAACTGGGCAAGAGCATTAATTTTAAAAATTCTCCAAATCTTTCTAATGTGCTTCTGGAATTGAGAACAGCCTATCTTCCTATCTCAGAGAAGGCAATGGCACCCCACTCCAGTACTCTTGCCTGGAAAATCCCATGGACAGAGGAGCCTAGTGGGCTGCAGTCCATGGGGTAGCTAAGGGTTGAACATGACTGAGCGACTTCACTTTCACTTTGCACTTTCATACACTGTAGAAGGAAATGGCAGCCCACTCCAGTGTTCTTGCCTGGAGAATCCCAGGGACGGGGGAGCCTGGTGGGCTGCCATCTATGGGGTCACATAGAGTTGGACACGACTGAAGCGACTTAGCAGTAGCAGTAGCAGTATCTACCTATCTGTCTCTCTAGACTTGGATAGACTCTTGCTATAGCAGAAGTTTATCAAAGATTTCTGATTGGTTCCAAATGTTGTAAACATAAATAGCCTCTTCTTGTGGTGGTACTTATGTCCTTTCATTGTACTTCCCATTTGAATCCTGTACTGTTTGGTTGAGTCCATATGACATTTGGTCATTGAGATAGATTTCATTTGTGAGATATTCTTATTTTGAATTCTTATTCTTATTTTGAAACTTTGGTCTTCTGCTGCTGGGCCACACATTTTGACCAAAACATAGCTAACCAAGTAATTCTTCCCCAGGTATATCTAGTGAACAAAAGTAAACTCTGACAGTATCATATTTTCATGAGACTATAATTTTCAAATAATTTATCCGTCAATTGAAACATCTAAGAAGTGGATAAATATATCTATATATAATTTATATTTTAAAGAAAATTAGAAGCAAATTATTGCTGTTCTTTCAGTTGCTAAGTCATGTTTGAATCCTCTGTCCATAGGATTCCCCAGACAAGAGTACTGAAGTGGGTGGCCATTTCCTTCTCCAGGAGATCTTCCTAATTCAGGAGATCAAACCCACATCTCCTGCATTGGCAGGCAGATTCACTGCCACTGAGCTACCGGGAAAGCCCACATTAAAGGATAGAAATATATAAATTATACAGAGAAACATTGTAATGATTTTAAATTATGGAAAATTAATAGAGAAACAGAAGCAATGGTGTTAAGGGTGATTTATACAGACTGCCTTGTCAAAATGCATTCTGAATTTAGGTATCCAAATACAGAAGCAACATATATTAAGGGTGAGGAAATTCAGATATCTATATATATTAGTTAGAAGTCAATTTTTTGTAAATAGAAACAATCTAAAAGGAAATGTTATGTTTCACTGTCAATTCCATAACTCAAAATTGAAGTAATAAATGGAATTGCTACTATGGATATACTTCTCATTGACAAAAGCAAATTGATGGATGAAATAAAACAAAAAGAAATTGTCAGAGAGAATGGCCGTGCCATTTTATTATAGTTAGTTAGTTAGTTAGCCACTCCCATCATGTCTGACTATTTGCGACCCCATGGACTGCAGCCCACCAGGTTCCTCTGTCTGTGGATATCTCCAGGCAAGAATACTGAGTGGATAGCCATTCTCTTCTCCAGGTGACTCAGCCATTTTGTTATACATAATAGGGATTATATTTTGCAAAGGAAACTTCAAAAGAGAGGGGGAGGCATTAGTAAAATTTTTATGTCCAGATACCATATAGTATGACGGAGAAGGCAATGGCACCCTACTCCAGTACTCTTGCCTGGAAAATCCCATGGACGGAGGAGCCTGGTAGGCTGCGGTCCATGGGGTCGCTAAGAGTCGGACACGACTGAGCGACTTCACTTTCACTTTTCAGTTTCATGCATTGGAGAAGGAAATGGCAACCCACTCCAGTGTTCTTGCCTGGAGAAGCCCAGGGACGGGGGAGCCTGGTGGGCTGCTGTCTATGAGGTCGCACAGAGTTGGACACGACTGAAGTGACTTAGCAGCAGAAACCATATAGTCTGAAAGAAAAAAAAAAAAAACTGAGCGACTTCACTTTCACTTTTCAGTTTCATGCATTGGAGAAGGAAATGGCAACCCACTCCAGTGTTCTTGCCTGGAGAAGCCCAGGGACGGGGGAGCCTGGTGGGCTGCTGTCTATGAGGTCGCACAGAGTTGGACACGACTGAAGTGACTTAGCAGCAGAAACCATATAGTCTGAAAGAAAAAAAAAAAAAACTCAAAAATAAATAGAAGGGCCCAGGAAATAAAATGAGAAGAATACATATAATTAAAACATCATGATAAAGAAAAAAAGAAGCTCATATAAACACAAAATTAATTTAAACTGAGATTTTGTCTGAGTCTATATCACAGTTCCATGAACCAGGCTCACAGTGGTCAGCTACAGAAGCCATTATTATGATCAGTTCATATATTAAAGGAGTACATAAACAAATTGGGATGTGAAGCATATAGACAAAAATAAATACAAAGAAATGACATGTTGGAACGTGGGAATAGTATTTAGAGGTAAAATACATAAAAATCTAAGACATGTTATTAAAAATAAAAGAGAGAAAGAATAAAGTACATGGCAAAAACAAAATTTTATTTAGAGAAAGAGCTATAGGAAAAACCTGGGTCCCCTGCTTTGTGGAATACACTATAATTTTAACAGACTGCTAAAGGGAAATGGAACACAAAGTATTGCTCTGCTTCTACATTTTTCTCTGAAGGAGAAAATACTGTAAACTTGAAAGGGAAGAATAATAATTGATGCCAAAAAAGGAAAAGTTAGCATAAAAGAGTCTTGGTGGTTTGAATCACTGACTCCTAAGTGTTTGTCTTCTGCAAAGTAAAACATAATAATATTAATAATAAAAACAATTTAGATGAATTTTTAATTAAGCTCTAATTTAAAAGACACCCTTGATTCTGATATTTTCCTTATTTGTTTCTTGCAGATTTCACATATTTTTGTTTTTATTTTGATGAAATGATGGTTGTGGTAGATGCAAGTTGTAATGTCTTTATATAATGAAGTAAAAAGCAATGTATATGTAGTTATTGTGTCAGATAACGCTGTGCTTCCCTGGTAGTCAGGTGGTAAAGAAACTGCCTGCAGTGCAGGAGACCTGGGTTCTATCCCTGAGGAAAAGAATAGCAGCCCACTCTAGTACTCTTGCCAGGAGAATTCCATGAACAGATGAGCCTGGTGGGCTACAGTCCATCGGGTTGCCGAGTTGGACACGACAGAGCACGCAAGTATGCATACACATACACATGTCGTATAAAGTTAGTTATAATGTTTCTATACAATGAAGTTAAACATTAGCAATGTTATGTTACTTCCTATTTTTAAGTCGTATTGGTTCTTAAAATCCAACCCGGGACTTGCTAGATGGTTTTTTCCGTTTTAAAAATTTGTTGACTGAAAAATAGATGCACATGATAGAAATCGATATGATACATATGGTCGCATACTATTTTTCCTGCTCTTGGCCTCCAGATTCTAGTCCTGTCAGTTTCCTCCCAGAAAGCCAATGAATGGAATGAATTCTGTGCATAATTCTTCACAGGTTCTTGAATTTGTGTAAAAATTACCCTTTTTACACAAATGACAGTATACACAGCTGATCTGTGCCTTGCTTCTTTTGCATAGACCATAAACATTCCAGGACATGGTAGCCACTTTTAATTGTATGTTGAGTAGAAACTAAATTTAGATATTAAAAATGATATATTGATGTACTTGTGAAATCAGGTCAAAAGTTCTTAAAATTGCTGTTTGATGAAAGAAGTGTCACAACACAGGAAGGATGAAATGTTGACTTGATATTTCACAAAGCAGAAAAAGAATAATTAAAGACCCTACATACTGGTGAACTTGACCTCAGTTATGAGCAAACTGTGAGTTTAGGTTGATGGCTTAGGCACAGACTGAAAATTAGGATCCAGTGATGACAGGGAACAATCTTGAATTCATAACACTGTGTAAATAAAAACTTAAGTTTTTGAACTGATAAAACTGAAGAATGTCATATATCTTGTACATTTTGATTATAAATAGCCAGTTGATAATATTTTTCAGCATCTATTTTGGGCTAGAATATAGCAAGAGGATAAAGTACAGCTCAAAAGTGATTCAAATGTTTTATCCAGAGAAGACTAATTATTTATTGAAAGGGCCATAAAGCCTAACATATCCAGTGAGAGTGTTGCAAGGTTTTCCCTATTAGAATTTTGTCAATGCACTGATAACGGTTCAGTTCAGTTGCACAGTTGTGTCCAACTCTTTGCGACCCCATGGACTACAGCACACCAGGCCTCCCTGTCCATCACCAACTCCCGGAGCTTCCTCAAATTCATGTCCATTGAGTCGGTGATGCCATCCAACCATCTCATCCTCTGTCATCCTCTTCTCCTGCTGTCTTCAGTCTTTCCCAGCATCAGAGTCTTTTCAAATGAGTCAGTTCTTCGCATCATGTGGCCAAAGTATTGGAGTTTCAGCTTCAGCATCTGATATTCAGCACTGATTTCCTTTAGGATGGATTGGTTGGATCTCCTTGCAGTCCAATGGACTCTCAAGAGTGTTCTCCAACAACACAGTTCAAAAGCATCCATTTTTCAGCACTCAGCTTTCTTTATAGTCCAACAATCACATCCATAAATGACAACTGGAAAAATCGTAGCTTTGACTAGATAGACCTTTGTTGGCAAAGTCTCTGCTTTGAATATGCTCTCTAGGTGGGTCAAAGTTTCTTTTATTCCAAAGAACAAGCATGTTTTAATTTCATGGCTGCAGTCACCATCTGCAGTGATTTTGGAGCACCAAATAATAAAGTCTTTCACTGTGTTCATCATTTCCCCATCTATTTGCCATGAAGTGATGGGACTGGATGCCATGATCTTTGTTTTCTGAATATTAAGCTTTAAGCAAACTTTTTCACTCTCCTCTTTCACTTTCATCAAGAGGCTCTTTAGTTCTTCTTCGTTTTCTGCCATAAGGCTGCTGTCATCTGTATATGTGAAGTTATTGATATTTCTCCTGGCAATCTTGATTCCAGCTTGTGCTTCATCCAGCCCAGCATTTTGCATGATGTACTCTGCATATAAGTTAAATAAGCAGGGTGACAACATACAGCTTTACTATACTCCTTTCCCGATTTGGAACCGGTCTGTTGTTCCATGTCCAGTTCTAACTGTTGCTTTCTGACCGGCATACAGATTTCTCAGAAGGCAGGTCAGGTGGTCTGGAATTCCCATCTCTTGAAGAATTTTCCACAGTTTGTTGTGATCCACACAGTCAAAGGCATGGGCATAGTCAATAAAGCAGAAGTAGATGTTTTACTGGAACCCTTTGGTTTTTTTGATGATCCAACAGATGTTGGCAATTTGATCTCTGGTTCCTCTGCCTTTTCTAAATCCAGCTTGAACATGGTTCAAGTTCATGGTTCATGTACTGTGATGCCTGGCTTGGAGAAGTTTGATCATTACTTTGCAGGCATGTGAGATGAATACAATTGTGCGGTAGTCTGAGCATTCTTTGGCATTGCCTTTCTTTGGGACTGGAATGAAAGCTGACCTTTTCCAGTCCCGTGGCCACTGCTGAGTGTTCCAAATTTGCTGGCATATTAAGTGCAACACTTTCACAGCATCATCTTTCAGGATTTGAAACAGCTCCACTGGAATTCCAACAAAGCTTCATTCCAACAAGCTTTGTTCATAGTGATGCTTCCTAAGGCCCACTTGACTTCGCATCCTAGATGTCTGGCCTTAGGTGAGTGATTATACCATTGTGATTATCTGGGTCGTGAAGATCTTTTTGTATAGTTCTTCTGTGTATTCTTGCCACCTCCTCTTAATATCTTCTGCTTCTGTTAGGTCCATACCATTTCTGTCCTTTATTGTGCCCATTTTTGCATGAAATGTTCCCTTGGTATCTCCGATTTTCTTGAAGAGATCTCTAGTCTATTCCATTCTATTGTTTTTCCTCTGTTTCTTTGCATTGATCACCCAGGAAGGCTTTCTTATCTCTCCTGCTATTCTTTGGAACTCTGCATTCAAATGAGTATATCTTTCCTTTTCTCCTTTGCTTTTTGCTTCTCTTCTTTTCACAGCTATTTGTAAGACCTCCTCAGACAACCATTGACTGGGTAGCTTAAACAATGTAGGTTTTTTCTCAGAATTCTGGAGGCTGGGAAGTCCACGACCAAGGTGTTGGCCCATTCGGGTTGAAGATTTCTCACTGTGTCCTCACATGGTAGAGAGGTGGAGGAATGTCTGCCATCTCTTCTCCTAAGAGCACTAATCCCATCATGCAGGTCTCTCCCTGAAGACCTCATCTAACCCTTTACTCCCAAAGGTCCCATCACAAATACCACCTCTCTGGGGCCAGGACTTCAATGTATAAATCATGGGAGGCACACAGACCTTCAGTCCATTACAGTGTATTTATGGTTTGGTTCCAAACCATATTTCTATCTTTGTTTCCTTATAATTCTTTACATACTTCATCTTCAACCAAATCTGTTTATTCATGCTTTCTTCATGACGCTTTCTGCTTTCATGACAAATTATATCCCTCCACTCGTCTTCAAACCTACCCATCTTTAGCTTAGTATATTTCTTCTATTATTCTTATAAACTGTTTCAATTCTGTATTTTACTTAACTTGCACATGACTACACAGGGCAGGGAGCACATAATTCTTCCAAACTACATTGTAGTTCTACCTTAATGCAGAGACCGTGTCATAGACTTCCTTGCCCTGAATACCTAGGTTCCAGAAAGTAATTTTCAGCTTGATTTGCCTTCAAGTTCCTCATCCATCCAGCAGCATTTAATGACAAACCTACATTTTGCTAGCAGGCTAAATATAATCTCCACCATGGGATCCAGTTCTCAAAACATTTTACCCCTCCAAAAATGCCCATGTCAATATATTGGAGGAAAAACAAAAGTATTTCTCTTTTCACTTTTTTCTTTATGACTTGACATAGAGTGTTTCACTCACTGCCTCACTGGTGACTTTTGGAGATTTTGCTGGTGACATAAGCCTAAGATCACCATTTTTTTCCTCATTGTGAACAGAGAAGGTGAACAAATATCCTTTTTTATTTCCTCAAATTTCAAAACATCTGAGGAAAATAATGCAAAAATTAGGCAAAATAAATTAATTCTTCCTCTCTGTCTTCCTGATTAATATTAAATTTATTTCAGTGTCTGGCAATTCAGTTCAGTCGCTCAGTCATGTCTGACTCTTTGCGACCCCATGAATTGCAGCACGCCAGGCCTCCTTGTCCATCACCAACTCTGGAGTTCACTCAAACTCATCCATTGAGTCGGTGATGCCATCCAGCCATCTCATCCTTTGTCGTCCCCTTCTCCTCCTGCCCCCAATCCCTCCCAGCATCAGAGTCTTTTCCAATGAGTCAACTCTTTGCATGAGGTGGCCAAAGTACTGGAGTTTCAGCTTAAGCATCATTCCTTCCAAAGAAATTCCCGGACTGATCTCCTTTAGAATGGACTGGTTGGATCTCCTTGCAGTCCAAGGGACTCTCAAGAGTCTTCTTCAACACCACGTCTGGCAATTATAAGCACTGAAAAAATAGATTGAATATTGACTGAAATAATTCTCAACAATTGCTGAAATTTACCACCCTAAAAACCAGAAACATTAGAATTAAGACCAAATCTCAGAGATCATTTAGATCAAAGTGTTCATTTTCTTGATGATGGACCAGAAGTCCACAGAAGCTAAAATGTTTAACTGTAAGCTTCCGTGGTGGCTCAGTGGTAAAGAATGTGCCTGCAACACAGGAGACCCGGGTTAAATCCCTTGTTCAGGAATAGCCCCTGGAGGAGGGCATGACAACACACTGCAGTATTCTTGTCCAGAGAATTCCATGGACAAAGGAGCCTGGTGCACTACAGTCCATGAGGTCACCAAGAGTCAGACACAAGTGAGCAACTAACTTTCACTTTCACACAGAGAGAAGCCAAGATAGAATGGGACTCAGATTCACTCTACCCTTCCCGCACTCTGTTAACTACAGCCCATTGTTTAGACCACACTAATTCCATAAGTATAGATTGATGGGTTACAGACACCCTGAAGAAGTTTGGGGAAAACATGACCGAAAACTATAGTTACAAAACGAACTGGGAAGAAAACCTATGATAAGAAAGAGGATAGATTAACTTTGAAAAAAAGAAAAAGGAATTGGTGATTGCTTTCTTCATAAAGAAACTCATAAGTTTGCTGAAGTTCTGCATTAGCAACAAACTAAATGAATCTTGTGTTCCTTACAAGCTACAAGATCTTTTTTATTTTTTGTTTTTGAATCCTCTCCTATCTGTATCTTTGGTATTAATCTCTAAAGGGAAGAAAAAGTGATTAAAAACTCTGAACTACGTGTTTAACTATTTGAAAACTGCTGCTTTGTTTACATGATTCTAAAAAGGGCAAAACGCTTCGACGGTCTTGTGCCTGATTGATCTGATATTTGGACACTATGCGTAGTAAGCCTTAGAGGAATAGAAACGCAGTTGTTTGGGGGATGTTTGCATGACTCTTTTTTACCCTGGCTTTTCTCCTAAAGTTCAATAAAGGCCATCTTTCAAAGGCACATAAATCCACTTTCAGTTAAAAGAAAACTAAATGATTTGTTTTTTTTATGTGAGAGTAAAATCCTTATTTATTTCTTAAATGCCGCTTCTACCTTCTGCCTTGGGGGATGTTTCTAGTATCTGTGTTCATTTTAAGCCTGTCTCCTCTGTCCTCCTTCTTTGAATCTCTGCCTTGTTTTGTCCAACCTGGAGGATAACAGCATCTAATACTTTATATATCTTGTTTCCAGAAACAATAGCCTGTGGCGCTTCCATTATTTATTCTCTCTCCTTCTGTCAGTGACATGATGGCCTGCTGCTTGCCAAGAACTCTGCTTTTCCAGGCCAGTGATTCCGTTCCCCCTAGCATTTTCTCAGATTTAATTTCTTGAGAAAGAAAAAAGAAAAAAAAAAGTTATGGCTGATAGTTTTGCCAAATGGAACTCGGCTTTGAATGAATTAGATTAGAATTTAATATAGTGACCAGTATATGTTATTGCTGATGAAGATATAGCAATGGTTGTAATGGTAGTAGGTAATGATGGTGATGGTTATGAAGGTGAAAGTGGTGGTGATAACAGTGATGGCGATGGTGGTGTTAATGATGGTGGTAACAGTGATGATTTAAGTAAGATGGTGGTGTTGACAGTATTAATAATGGTTGTGATGATGATGCTCATGATGATCTATTTGTTGGTCTGTCTTGCTTTCTAAAGTGAAAGTCACTCAGTTGTGTCCCACTCTTTGCGACCCCATGGACTATACAGTTCATGAAATTCTCCAGGTCAGAATATCCCCTTCTCTAGGGGATCTTCCCAACGCAGGGATTGAACCCAGGTTTCCCACATTGCTGGTGGATTCTTTACCAGCTGAGCTACCAGGGAAGCCCAGGAACACTGGAGTGGGTAGCCTATCCCTTCTCCAATGGATCTTCCCAAGCCAGGAATTAAACCAGGATCTCCTGCATTGCAGGCAGATTCTTTACCAATTGAGCTATCACGGAAGCCTTTTGTTTCTAAAGAGCCAGTTAATTCTTGGGATGATTTGATACCATTATGGAATAATAGAGGAAAAAATATATAACAATAGTCTAATAGTCTAACATGTCAGCAAATAATTGATAATCAATATGCTATTTGATTCTCAAAAAAGTAAAATAGTTAAATTACCTTCCTGGAAAACATTTTTATGTCATCTGCTGCAATCTCATGTTTTTATTAATTTTTATGGGTGTTCCATGATAAACTTAAGAAATAAAATTGGAGAGTGGCTTGTGTTTATGTCATTTGAGTAAATCAATCTAAGCTTCTCCTAAACAAACAATGCTGACTTCGTTACTGAAAAGATTATCTTGATCCTTATTTTAGGTCAATATATTTTAAGTCTAGAGATATGATATTTGTATATTCTATAAACAAACCTACACTGAATGGGATTCCCTGGTGGCTCAGTGGGAAAGAGTCCGCCTGCAGTGCAGGAGCTGCAGGAAATATGGGTTCAATCCCTGGGTTGGGAAGATCCCTTGGAAGAAGGCATGCAACCCACTCCAGTATTTTTGCCTGGAGAAGCCAATGTACAGAGGAGCCTGGTGGATGACAGTCCATAGGGTTGCAAAGAGTCGGACACAACTAAAGTAACTTAGCCGCACGCATGCATATATTGAATACCTTCTAGGTCCTAGACACTGTGCTAAGAAGAGGATTCAGTGCTTAACCCCAAGCCCTGAGTACATAGAATTGCAAATATCATTGTATAACAAGAAATTTGTTAGAATGAAAATACATAAATTTTACTGGAAATCATAAGGGGAAAAATCTAAGTTTTACTGGAGTGGTGAAAAAAGGCTTTATTTGAGGGGAGAATGCTTTAGCTAAGACTTGGAAGGAAAATTTAAGCAGTGAGGCATTCAACTAGAAGAAAAAAATGCATGAAACACACTGGCTTGAGTACATCTGCCTTATAGCAATCACCGTAGTTAACTTAATGTTGCCATTGTGTATTACTCAGGTAAGAGTGTGGTGTGGGGGCATATAGTGCGGGCTTGAGACAAGGCTTGGCAGTCAGGCAGAAGCCATTGCATGGTTGCCTCAATAGCCTTGTGAGGTGAGGTGAGGTGAGGTGAGGTGAGGTGAGGTGAAGTCGCTCAGTCGTGTCCGACTCTTTGCGACCCCGTGGACTGTAACCTACCAGGCTTCTCTGTCCATGGGATTCTCCAGGCAAGAATACTGGAGTGGATTGCCATTTCCTTCTCCAGGGGATCTTCCCAACCCAGGGATCGAACCCGTGTCTCCCGCATTGGAGGCAGACGCTTTAACCTCTGAGCCACCATTCTATGTTGGGATTTCATTCTCTGTTGAGTAATTTTCAACAGCAGATTGGCACAGTTAGGTTTGTAAGTTAGAAAGATCTTTGAGAGCTCAGAGTCGAGAATACATTTGAATGAGTAAGCCTGAAAGCAGGAGATTAGTTGGGTGGCCTTTGAGGGTGAGATCTGGTGAGACTCTGAATACAATGATGGTAACCATACAAAAGTGGTGACTAATGCACAGAATATAAAGCAGATAGAATGTTAAGGAGTTGAAAAACTTAAATGTGGGAAAATTTAAGGATGATTTCCAGATTTCTGGCTTGTTCACAGACTGAACAATGCAAGACAGTGTATAATTTGTTGCTAAACTATGCGGTTTCAAAAATAAGTACTTTAAAGCTTATAGGAGTGAGTAATAATTGAAGAAGACTCCTTGCAGAATGTGTCAGGATGTAAGCTGATACGAGAGAAGTGGTACACGTAACACTCTTGTTGGAAAGTAATTTTACTAAGTGATTTAGGACACACTTTCTTTTTTCCTGCTTATGTTTTGGAGAGTCACTTGACTCCCAGAGAGGAAATTCTCCCCACTCTCCTTACCCTGAAAGCGTAGGGTGTAGACATGGTGCACAGCCCTTTCCCAAACAAAATTATATTTCTAAATAGAGAAATATATACTTTCTCTATCACAGATCCCAGTAGAATAGGACAGGAGGAAAGGAAAGAGAAAGGAGCTGTGTTTAGTTACTCAGCAGTGTCCGACTCTTTGCTGTCCTTTAGACTGTAACCTGCCAGCCTTCTCTGCCCATGGGATTTTTCAGGCAAGCATACTGGAGTAGACTGCCATTTCCGTCTTCAAGGGATCTTCCTGACCCAGGGATCGAATTCATGTCTCCTGCATTGCAGAAAGATTCTTGACTACTGTGCCATCTGGGAAGCCCAATTTGGGGATTAGGTTGAAAAAAAAAAAAAAAAAAACTATAACGTCTCCAATAAAAGAAGGTAAAATGCAACAATAAAATAATCACATTGGCATTCTCAAATATTGAAATGTTCTCTTTTACTACCTTCAAAATCTATAATATCAAGGAACAAATATTTGCTGCTTTATTATAAATGCTATAATATTTTTCTTTATTTATTCTCTTCCTATTGGCTTCATTTTTGCAAGTTGTCTCAGTGTTTGGAAAAAATATGATTAATGCTCTTAATACAAGAGCCAACGGACATAAAACAAAAAAATAGAGTAGGGCAGTTTAATACCTCCTCCACGCACACTGTAGGCAGATCAGGAAATTTCAATACTCCCTAGGATAGCAGTGTTCTTGTTTATATTGATATTTTCAAGGTGAGTGTTTTGAGATATATCTATGTGAAAAATACATTAGTACCTGTGACAGTGTTGTTTTATTTGGTTTGGAAGATAAAGTATCATGATTATAGAGATGAGAAAATAATCTTTCCAGTGAAGTTCCATTGGAACTAGATCCTAAAGAATGGTTAGATATTAACCAGTCAGAGAGAAAAAAGGATTATATTATGAAAAAAAGAACCATATGTACAAAACCTGAAGGTTGGGCTAAGCCTAAGCATGTTTAAAGTATACTTAGGAAACTTCCAGGCCAAGCTTTAGACTGAATGGCAAGGAATAATGGAATTTATAAAGTACTATATAAGATAGAATATTTTCAACGTTAGGAGTTTAGATTTGGAACTATCTTAGATTTTGAATAAGAAAGAGGGTGAGTGACATTAACACTTTACGACTGATAAACAGCATTATAAGTACAAATGAAAACTTATAATAGATAACACTTAGTGGGGGCTTACTATTATAAATGCCAGATACCCAATAACTAATTTAATCTTGCTCATGCCTAATAATGTAGGTGATACTGCTATCATCCCTACTTTCCAGATTTGTAGACTGAGAAAGTGACCAGAGGATTTGCACAAGTAACACAAACAACATATGGGAGAGCAGGTGTGTGAATTGGGCACAAGCTGGCCTCTTAACCTCTGCATAAAGTTTATCATTTGTAAAATAAAATAAAAGGAAAAGAAAAGCTGACAAGTCTATTGTCTGAGATTTTGAGGTACCTAACATTAGTGACTCTAGAGGAGGTCCCTCCATGAGCCATTGGCTTTACTTTTGTTCAGAGCGTGATATTCAAATTTAAGCTTATTGAAAGAAATAAACTTATTTCCTGTTGCAGAGATTGCTCTCACCCAGGCCAGAATCAACTTGGTCCCTAGAATATGCCTCTAATTCTCTGTGTTCATGTGTCCACCAGCAATAGTTTATTTCCCTCAAGAACAGTCATTTTCTAAATTCCATTCATAGAGTTTTGTTTCTGGAACTGATTCAGTCTATTGACTATGTAAATAGTGTAGTTGCTTTTCCATGAAAATGCATAAAATTCCTATTGTACTATGTGTGCTACTATTGGCTGTTAAGGAAAGAAACATAAGTAGCTCGGCATCATTGTAGGAGACAGAACATCTGTTTGCTTTGGAATCCAAAAGAAGCTCTCCACATGGCTTCCTTCTAAAGCAGATTGGTAAGCAACTTCAGAATAAATCTTTCCAAGGGCTTTCTTGTCCACATGACTAAGAGTGTAACATCTCCTAGAACTGATTCCATCATTTTAATGGTTGTGTGGTATCCATTCCTCCGGGACAAATTTCTAATGTTAAAGGGAAGCTGTGGTTTCCTCTGATTCCCTGAACCTCTCTCCTTAAAATCTTATTATATCTCTTCCTAATCAGCAAAACCTGTCTGAAGAAATGCCTTCCTGATTCCCACCCCTCCCCCCCACTCATCTATTTATCAAATGTTTGTTCATCATTTCCCACATACAGGGTCTTATGAGAGGCACCAAGTTTATGATAAAGAACAAGCTATAGCCAATTCCTTCAAATAAAAGAAGTAAAAACCGTTGTAAATACTAATCCAGAGCTAGTTCACAGTATTAGGAAAAATATGAGAAGGGGCACCCCATGTAGCCTTGAGGTATTAGGAAAAGCTTCCACAGGAAATTATTTTTAAGCTGAAACTTGAAAAATCTCATCAAACATGGACAGGGCAGGGGAGTGGGTGGATTACTGTTGATAGACAGTCATTGTAAGGAGAAGGAACCGTATATAGAGATGCAAAGAGATAAAATATTTATGGGAATATCAAGGAAATTTCAACTATTTCAATTCAGATGTCCCATCAGTCAGTTTATTGATTCATTTGGCATAGTGCCTCCAAACTGTGTTCTATGGAATATGGGTTCGATTCCTGGGTTGGGAAGATCCCTTGGAGAAGGAAATGGCAACCCACTCCAGCATTCTTGCCTGGAGAATCCCATAGACAGAGGAGGCTGGTGGACTACAGTCCATGGGATCACAAGAGTTGGACACGACTTAGCGACTAAACCACCACCACCATGGAATATGTATGTGTATATATAGTGTGTGTGTAGGTATAGTGTATGTTAGGTAAAAGACCAGGACACCAAAAGAGCGTCTAACAGGCCTTTTAATGGCGAAGCGCTTCTGGGCTGGGTTCCCCAACCGGAAGGAGGCAGGTCGAGGAAGTCCGCGCGGACAGTGTTGGGGGTGGTTTTTATACGTTCGTTGCGAGGGATGGTCAGGCTAGATGGACGGGGGTTCGGATAGGTCGCCAGGCCGAGGCATCGCAGGCTGACAGGTCCTTCTGCGTGGCTGGGGTGGGGCGGCTTTAGCTGGCGAAGCGTGCTGTCATTGGTCCCCTGGATCTGGGAGGCTCCTTCCGTTAGAGACCTCCCCCGCCGGGGGGGGAGAGAAAGGGGCGGCCCATCATGGCCCCCTGGGTCCCACCTTACAGTGTATATACATATATGTGCATGCTTGCCCCGTTGCTTCCGTCATGTCCAGCTCTTTGCAATGCTATGAACTGTAGCCCACCAGGCTTCTCTGTCCAAGGGGTGCTCCAGGCAAGAATACTGGAGTGGGTTGCCATGCCCTTCTCCAGGGGATCTTCCCAACCCAGGGATTGAATCAGCTGTCTCTTTATGTTTTGTTTCATTGGTAGGGAGGTTCTTTACCACTAGTGTTAACTGGGAAAGCCCATAAACATATATACGTGTGTCTGTGTGTATATGTATATATATTTATATAAATTATATATATATTTGTTCTCTGGTTAAATAATTTTGAGAAATATTGAAATAAGCTGTTAATGTTTTCTTGACTACAACATTTTTAATAAAACAGTGTAAACAGTGACTCACCAAAAAAATTGAGGATGCAACTTTTCCCAAACTTATTTTATGATGAAATAAACGGTCATTCTAAAGAATATCTGTTAACAGCTCCTGAAACTAGTGCTCCATACTTTGTAAATGCTGGTCTAGCATCATGGAAGGTATTGGAAACCCTGATTTCAAATTTTCAACTCACAATATTGAGATGAAATCTGCAGGTAAACATGTGCATTTCAACAACATTATTTTTGACCAGCTACAACAGACTGGTTCCAAATAGGAAAAGGAGTAGGTCAAGGCTGTATATTGTCACCGTGCTTATTTAACTTCTATGCAGAGTACATCATGAGAAACGCTGGAAGAAGCACAAGCTGGAATCAAGATTGCCGGGAGAAATAGCAATAACCTCAGATATGCAGATGACACCACCCTTATGGCAGAAAGTGAAGAGGAACTCAAAAGCCTCTTGATGAAAGTGAAAGAGGAGAGTGAAAAAGTTGGCTTAAAGCTCAACATTCAGAAAACGAAGATCATGGCATCTGGTCCCATCACTTCATGGGAAATAGATGGGGAAACAGTGGAAACTGTCAGACTTTATTTTGGGGGGCTCCAAAATCACTGCAGATGGTGACTGCAGCCATGAAATTAAAAGACGCTTATTCCTTGGAAGAAAAGTTATGACCAACCTGGATAGCATATTCAAAAGCAGAGACANCTCCAAAATCACTGCAGATGGTGACTGCAGCCATGAAATTAAAAGACGCTTACTCCTTGGAAGGAAAGTTATGACCACCCTAGATAGCATATTCAAAAGCAGAGACATTACTTTGCCAACAAAGGTCCGCCTAGTCAAGGCTATGGTTTTTCCAGTAGTCATGTATGGATGTGAGAGTTGGACTGTGAAGAAGGCTGAGCGCCGAAGAATTGATGCTTTTGAACTGTGGTGTTGGAGAAAACTCTTGAGAGTCCCTTGGACTGCAAGGAGATCCAACCAGTCCATTCTGAGGGAGATCGGTCCTGGGATTTCTTTGGAAGGAATGATGCTAAAGCTGAAACTCCAGTACTTTGGCCACCTCATGAGAAGAGTTGACTCATTGGAAAAGACTCTGATGCTGGGAAGGATTGGGGGCAGGAGGAGAAGGGGATGACAGAGGATGAGATGGCTGGATGGCATCACTGACTCAATGGACGTGAGTTTGAGTGAACTCCGGGAGTTGGTGATGGACAGGGAGGCCTGGCGTGCTGCGATGCATGGGGTTGCAGAGAGTCGGACACGACTGAGCAACTGGACTGAACTGAACTGAGTCCTTCAAAGCCATGCTACTGTGTCATTCTGCAGTTAACTGCCTTGGTAGTTCAGCTGCGAGTAGTTCTTTTTCGTATACTTCCTGGACTATAGTTTTTCTGTGTTCTTGAGTGTAAGGCTATATTTATGGTCAGTAAGAGCCAGCCTCATTTATGCAAATTTCACCTGAGAACAGTATTTTTTTATTTTTTTAATGTGTGTCCCTCCCTGTAAGTCTTCCTTTTTCCTCACATCTTTGTAGCACTGTGATTTTTGCACAGGCAATAAAAGTCAAAATGTATGTAATTGTTTCAGGCTCCATCTAACTCCAGGGAATGGAAAAGTATTAAAATATAAAGTACATAAGTACTAATGACATGCAGAGAATAAAGAATACCAGAATTACTTTTCTTAAATTATGAAAAAGACACATTTCTGATATTTAAAATGGTTACATGAAAGAGAAAGGGAGTTTAGGCTCTTGCAAAGTACTACTATCATGTGAATGTATTGTTGATACCTAGGAGTCCTGGGTTTTTCTAAAATTCATAAGACTATGGAATCACCCAGAGCTTCCCAGGTGGCACTAGTGGTAAAGAACCGGCTTGCAATGCAAGAGACTTAAGAGATGCCGGTTTGATCCCTGGTTCGGGAAGATCCCCTGGAGGAAGGCATGGCAACCCACTCTGGTACTCTTGCCTGGAGAATCCCATGGACAGAGGAGCCTAGCAAGCTACAGTCCATAGTGCTGCAAAGAGTAGGACCTGAATGAATTGACTTAGCACAGCACAGCACACATGGAATCACCTTAAGTCTATGAGAAGAGAACTGCTACTATTTTGTTATGAGCAGTTAATAATGGTTTTAAGATAAACCCATTAGCTGTCACCATAGCACATGCAGCACAGCAAAGCTAAAGCTTTTCTCTGTTCACATTTACTCAAATGTCAGCCGCATAGAATGGATTGACGTTTCTATGGAAACCATTTGAGGTTTCAGTTGTTTCTCAGGATAATTCATTTCATTAATTGTTTGGAGAAATAAGATATACATTAGGGCTTTTCACTAATGACATTTTCCCTCCTGGTTAGAAGCTGGTGGGTGAAGCTACCACCTTGCCCTTTGTTTTACCACATTTTTGGCAGCCCCCAGTTGCAGTTTCCCTGTGGATGAGAAAATGGAATGAACTGCTTCTAAAGCCTACAGATCCGCCCCATCAGCAGTGACTGTTCGGACAGCATCTCTCGTCTCTGACCTGAGAGATTTTTGTAATGTATTTTCTCATTCAGGATTTATGTAGTTCCGCTTCCCTGGTGGCTCAGATGGTAAAGCATCTGCCTGCAGCGCGGGAGACCGAGGTTCAATCCCTGGGTTGGGAAGATCCCCTGGAGAAGGAAATGGCAACCCACTCCAGTACTATTGCCTGGAAAATTCCATGGATGGAGGAGCCTAGTGGGCTACAGTCCATGGGGTTGCAAAAAGTCAGACACGACTGAGCAACTTCACTTCNAGCGCGGGAGACCGAGGTTCAATCCCTGGGTTGGGAAGATCCCCTGGAGAAGGAAATGGCAACCCACTCCAGTACTATTGCCTGGAAAATTCCATGGATGGAGGAGCCTAGTGGGCTACAGTCCATGGGGTTGCAAAAAGTCAGACACGACTGAGCAACTTCACTTCCATGAAACGTAGCCAATGCAGGACGTCAATACAACTTTGATGACTGTATGAACCCAGTTAGCAACAACGACAAAAGCGGATGCACGGTGGCGGAGGATTTTGTGGCATTAATAAATCTTTCAGTGCAAAATTCAAGGCCGAAGAAAATAAAATATTTCAATCCAGACATTAGCTAATTAATTGGCTGGAGGAATAGAATTCCCTCCTGTACTGGGAAGAGAAATGTTAAAAAGGAGAAAAGCAGCTCTTCAATCCAGAGGTGATACAAGGACTTGAATACACTATTGAGTGTCATGTTGTCCTGTAATCATACCAAAATATAGAAAACTTGTAGTAGACTACAAAAATATTAATAATAAAGAGAAGTCAACACAAAATAAAACTAAGGAGAAACAACCACAAATGTTCCTTGGAATAACTGAGGGCAATATGGGCTCTGAAGTAAGAGCTTAATTTACATCTTATCACAACTATTGACTACCTAGGATCTTAAACAATTTTCTTTCTCACTATGCAAGTCAGTTTCTTCATCTGTGGAGGGAGGAATTCCTACCTTGCATAGATGTTGTAAGGATAAGAGGTAGTGGGTAAGCATCCTTTTCATCAGTATATTCATTACCTGAAATCCTGAAATAATGACGTTAGATGTTACACAATTTCTCATATCATGAAAAACATCACTAAAGTACTAATCTTTTATAAAATTAATATCCATTGAAACATTTCCCCATTTAAAACTAGGAGCTTCCTCAGTTTATGCTTGACAAACTTTAGCTGATTAAAGTCTATGAAATCTCATGCATCACCATACTCATTCAATGAGTATGGTAATGCATCTCTTAAGAATGTTCAGAATTTAATAAAGCATTCAAAAATGAGGATGAAGGACTGGAAAGGCTGCATAGCAGAGATGAGAGCCAGACTCCGCTGATTCAAATGGACCAGTTTTCAGATGCACAACCTCAAGCAAGTACCTCAGCTTTTCTGTGTCTCAGTTTCCCACGTACACAGCAGAAATAAGGATAATACCATCTCCTACAAGGGTTTGCATGAGGATTCAATAAAGGTAACACTTGTAAAGTACTTAGAACAATGCTTAGAAAATCAAAAACATGGGTGTTCATTACAATATTGTAAAGTGAAAAAAAGAAAAAAGAAAAGCAAATGAAACAACTCCATAGCAAAGTNCCGCTGTTTCAAATGGACCAGTTTTCAGATGCACAACCTCAAGCAAGTACCTCAGCTTTTCTGTGTCTCAGTTTCCCACGTACACAGCAGAAATAAGGATAATACCACCTCCTACAAGGGTTTGCATGAGGATTCAATAAAGGTAACACTTGTAAAGTACTTAGAACAATGCTTAGAAAATCAAAAACATGGGTGTTCATTACAATATTGTAAAGTAAAAAAAAAGAAAAAAGAAAAGCAAATGAAACAACTCCATAGCAAAATCGTTTTATTTGTTTTTATTTTTTAATTGAAATTTAGCTAATTTACAATGTTGTGATAATTTCTACTGTATAGCACAGGTTCAGTTATGGATATTTTTTTCCATATTTTTCCTTCATGGTTTATCACAGAATATTGAATAGAGATCCCTGTGCTACACAGAGGACCTTGTTGTTTGTTCATCCTATACATAATAGCTTGCATATGCTAATCCCAGCCTCTCAATCCATCTCTCCCCCCCAAACCCCTCCCCCTCGGCAACCATGATCCTATTCTCTGTGTCTATGAGCCCGCTTCTCTTCCGTGGATACGTTCATCACCTCATTTATGCAAATTTCACCTGAGAACAGTATTTTTTTATTTTTTTAATGTGTGTCCCTCCCTGTAAGTCTTCCTTTTTCCTCACATCTTTGTAGCACTGTGATTTTTGCACAGGCAATAAAAGTCAAAATGTATGTAATTGTTTCAGGCTCCATCTAACTCCAGGGAATGGAAAAGTATTAAAATATAAAGTACATAAGTACTAATGACATGCAGAGAATAAAGAATACCAGAATTACTTTTCTTAAATTATGAAAAAGACACATTTCTGATATTTAAAATGGTTACATGAAAGAGAAAGGGAGTTTAGGCTCTTGCAAAGTACTACTATCATGTGAATGTATTGTTGATACCTAGGAGTCCTGGGTTTTTCTAAAATTCATAAGACTATGGAATCACCCAGAGCTTCCCAGGTGGCACTAGTGGTAAAGAACCGGCTTGCAATGCAAGAGACTTAAGAGATGCCGGTTTGATCCCTGGTTCGGGAAGATCCCCTGGAGGAAGGCATGGCAACCCACTCTGGTACTCTTGCCTGGAGAATCCCATGGACAGAGGAGCCTAGCAAGCTACAGTCCATAGTGCTGCAAAGAGTAGGACCTGAATGAATTGACTTAGCACAGCACAGCACACATGGAATCACCTTAAGTCTATGAGAAGAGAACTGCTACTATTTTGTTATGAGCAGTTAATAATGGTTTTAAGATAAACCCATTAGCTGTCACCATAGCACATGCAGCACAGCAAAGCTAAAGCTTTTCTCTGTTCACATTTACTCAAATGTCAGCCGCATAGAATGGATTGACGTTTCTATGGAAACCATTTGAGGTTTCAGTTGTTTCTCAGGATAATTCATTTCATTAATTGTTTGGAGAAATAAGATATACATTAGGGCTTTTCACTAATGACATTTTCCCTCCTGGTTAGAAGCTGGTGGGTGAAGCTACCACCTTGCCCTTTGTTTTACCACATTTTTGGCAGCCCCCAGTTGCAGTTTCCCTGTGGATGAGAAAATGGAATGAACTGCTTCTAAAGCCTACAGATCCGCCCCATCAGCAGTGACTGTTCGGACAGCATCTCTCGTCTCTGACCTGAGAGATTTTTGTAATGTATTTTCTCATTCAGGATTTATGTAGTTCCGCTTCCCTGGTGGCTCAGATGGTAAAGCATCTGCCTGCAGCGCGGGAGACCGAGGTTCAATCCCTGGGTTGGGAAGATCCCCTGGAGAAGGAAATGGCAACCCACTCCAGTACTATTGCCTGGAAAATTCCATGGATGGAGGAGCCTAGTGGGCTACAGTCCATGGGGTTGCAAAAAGTCAGACACGACTGAGCAACTTCACTTCCATGAAACGTAGCCAATGCAGGACGTCAATACAACTTTGATGACTGTATGAACCCAGTTAGCAACAACGACAAAAGCGGATGCACGGTGGCGGAGGATTTTGTGGCATTAATAAATCTTTCAGTGCAAAATTCAAGGCCGAAGAAAATAAAATATTTCAATCCAGACATTAGCTAATTAATTGGCTGGAGGAATAGAATTCCCTCCTGTACTGGGAAGAGAAATGTTAAAAAGGAGAAAAGCAGCTCTTCAATCCAGAGGTGATACAAGGACTTGAATACACTATTGAGTGTCATGTTGTCCTGTAATCATACCAAAATATAGAAAACTTGTAGTAGACTACAAAAATATTAATAATAAAGAGAAGTCAACACAAAATAAAACTAAGGAGAAACAACCACAAATGTTCCTTGGAATAACTGAGGGCAATATGGGCTCTGAAGTAAGAGCTTAATTTACATCTTATCACAACTATTGACTACCTAGGATCTTAAACAATTTTCTTTCTCACTATGCAAGTCAGTTTCTTCATCTGTGGAGGGAGGAATTCCTACCTTGCATAGATGTTGTAAGGATAAGAGGTAGTGGGTAAGCATCCTTTTCATCAGTATATTCATTACCTGAAATCCTGAAATAATGACGTTAGATGTTACACAATTTCTCATATCATGAAAAACGTCACTAAAGTACTAATCTTTTTTAAAATTAATATCCATTGAAACATTTCCCCATTTAAAACTAGGAGCTTCCTCAGTTTATGCTTGACAAACTTTAGCTGATTAAAGTCTATGAAATCTCATGCATCACCATACTCATTCAATGAGTATGGTAATGCATCTCTTAAGAATGTTCAGAATTTAATAAAGCATTCAAAAATGAGGATGAAGGACTGGAAAGGCTGCATAGCAGAGATGAGAGCCAGACTCCGCTGATTCAAATGGACCAGTTTTCAGATGCACAACCTCAAGCAAGTACCTCAGCTTTTCTGTGTCTCAGTTTCCCACGTACACAGCAGAAATAAGGATAATACCATCTCCTACAAGGGTTTGCATGAGGATTCAATAAAGGTAATACTTGTAAAGTACTTAGAACAATGCTTAGAAAATCAAAAACATGGGTGTTCATTACAATATTGTAAAGTGAAAAAAAGAAAAAAGAAAAGCAAATGAAACAACTCCATAGCAAAGTCATTTTATTTATTTTTATTTTTTAATTGAAATTTAGCTGATTTACAATGTTGTGATAATTTCTACTGTATAGCACAGGTTCAGTTATGGATTTTTTTTCCATATTTTTCCTTCATGGTTTATCACAGAATATTGAATAGAGTTCCCTGTGCTACACAGAGGACCTTGTTGTTTGTTCATCCCATACGTAATAGCTTGCATATGCTAATCCCAGCCTCTCAATCCATCTCTCCCCCCCAAACCCCTCCCCCTCGGCAACCATGATCCTATTCTCTGTGTCTATGAGCCCGCTTCTCTTTCGTGGATACGTTCATCTGTGTCATGTTTTAGATTCCACNTTTCCTTCATGGTTTATCACAGAATATTGAATAGAGATCCCTGTGCTACACAGAGGACCTTGTTGTTTGTTCATCCTATACATAATAGCTTGCATATGCTAATCCCAGCCTCTCAATCCATCTCTCCCCCCCAAACCCCTCCCCCTCGGCAACCATGATCCTATTCTCTGTGTCTATGAGCCCGCTTCTCTTCCGTGGATACGTTCATCTGTGTCATGTTTTAGATTCCACACATAAGTGATATCCTATAATATTTGTTTTTGTCCAGCTTATTTCACTTAGATAAGTAATCTCCATGTTGTTGCAAGTGGTGTTATTTCTTTCTTTGTTATGGCTGAGTAATACTCCATTGTATATGTGTACCACAGCTTTCACTTTTCACTTTCATGCATTGGAGAAGGAAATGGCAACCCACTCCATATTCTTGCCTGGAGAATCCCAGGAATGGGAGCCTGGTGGGCTGCCATCTATGGGGTCGCACAGAGTCGGACATGACTGAAGCGACTTAGCAGCAGCAGCAGCTTCTTTATCCATTCCTCTGCCAATGGACATTTGGTTGCCTCGGTGTCTCAGCTATTGTAAATTGTGCTGCATAGCAAAATCATTTTAAAATAAAGTAAAATGATTATAAGCTAAAGAAAGAAAACCAAGAAGGTTTATGACAAGATAGGAGAAATAATAAATAATGATTTGACTATCACAGAACTTGCGAAGCATTTGTGAAGCAGACAAAGAGCTGGATTATTGTCATGATTATTGTCATACACATACAGGTGACCGTGTGGGCTGTAGGACCACTTGTATCCAGATGAGGCCTTGGCAGTTGCTTTCCCAGACACACCAGTGGGCCCATCTACTGGTGTTTCAGCCTGTATCCTCTCCCCTCCCTCCCCCCACCCCAGACCAGGCTTGGTCTAGGTAACCCTGGGCAGCAGCATGCTGTGCGACTTCAAGGTCAGGTCCCAGAAGACACTGCTGCCTCATCTCAGTCACTCCCTTGCCTGTTCTCCCCACACCTTCAGTCCTCACTCTGGAGGAGAAGCGCTTGCAGGCCCCTTGGAGCCCTAGGGAGAGCTCAAGTGGTGGGGACCTGAGGCTTTTGTCCAAAAGCCTGAGGACATCTGAGAACTCCTACCAACAGTGGCGTGAGCTTGAAATCTCAACCCCAGCCCTGTGAAGCTTTCAGACAACCTCAGCTGCTCTCAACAGCTGGTCTGTGTCCACTGGGAAAAAAAGGCACAACTAAAAAGTTGAGAATTATGTTTTATATGGCAGACATCCTGATGATGTAAGCCTGGGACAGCCCTCTCAGACCACTCTGAGGGACCTCTTCAAAGAGGCAAGGGAGGAGCCAGGGTATATAGGAGCTTTTACAACAAATACCAGGTAGTAGGAACTTCTAAAGATTACTGTTCATCAAAGAAAACCAAATATCTCACGTTAAGGAATTCAGAGATTTTCTATGTTGCATTTTCTAGGGAAGATGCAAGAGTCTGGGCTCACTGAGTCATTCCTCTGATGTACACCTCAGCAGTCTGAGGCCAGTGTCCTGTGTTTTCTCAGCCTGAGTCACCCTGGGGTGCTTCAATGCAGGTTGGCTGCAGGACTGACTGCTGGATGGTAGGCACCCTCTTTCCATCCTGTGTTTCCTTAGGGCTCACTTACAGGGTGGCTATAATGTGAAGGCTTGAAGGTGACAACATCCTTTGTTTAGTCATATGGCAGGCTTCCTCATTGACATCTGCAACCGCATGAGAGAGCCTGAGCCCAAACCACCCAGCTAAGTCCCTCTTAGCTGTTTACTCCACAGAGACTGTATGAGATCATAAAGGTTAGCGCTTTCAGCTACTAAGTTTGGGGTCACAGTTGTGTAGCAACAACTAACACAGAAATGAAGGAAGTGCTATGTGCTATTCTGCAAAGTTAATGAGAAAAATTACTTCCCACATAGATGCAGTATGGATGTGAGAGTTGGACTGTGAAGAAGGCTGAGCGCTGAAAAATTGATGCTTTTGAACTGTGGTGTTGGAGAAGACTCTTGAGAGTGCCTTGGACTGCAAGGAGAGACAACCAGTCCATTCTAAAGGAGATCAGTCCTGGGTGTTCATTGGAAGGACTGATGTTGAAGCTGAAACTCCAATACTTTGGCCACCTCATGCGAAGGGTTCTCATTGGAAAAGACTCTGATGCTGGGAGGGATTGGGGGCAAGAGGAGAAGAGGACGACAGAGGATGAGATGGCTGGATGGCATCACCAACTCGATGGACATGAGTCTGGGTAAACTCCGGGAGTTGGTGATGGACAGGGAGGCCTGGCATGCTGAGATTCATGGGGTCGCAAAGAGTCGGACATGACTGAGTGACTGAACTGAACTGATTCTAAAAATTAGCGAGCCTTTGACTGTGTGGATCACAACAAACTGCGGAAAATTCTTAAAGAGATGGAATAGCAGACCCCCTTACCTGGCTCCTGAGAAATCTGTATGCAGGTCAAGAAGCAACAGTTAGAATGGAGCAACAGACTGATTCCAAATTGGGAAAGGAGTACGTCAAGGCTGTATACTGTCATCCTGTTTAACTTATATGCAGAGTATATCATGCGAGATGATGGGCTGGATGAAGCGCAAGTTGGAATCAAGATTGCTGGGATAAGTATTCATAACTTCAGATATGCAGATAACACCACCCTTATGGCAGAAAACAAAGAAGAACTAAAGAGCCCCTTGATGAAAGTGAAAGAGGAGAGTGAAAAAGTTGGCTTAAAATTCAACATTCAAAAAACTAAGATCATGGCATCCACTCCCATCACTTCATGAAAAATACTTGTGGAAACAGTGAGAGACTTTATTTTCTTGGGCTCTGAAATCACTGCAGATGGTGAACTCAGCTGTGAAACTAAAAGACACTTGCTCCTTGGAAGCAAAGCTATGACAAACCTAGACAGCATATTAAAAAGCAGAGACATTACTTTACCAACTAAGGTCCATCTAGTCAAAGCTACGGTTTTTCCAGAAGTCATGTATGGATGTGAGAGTTGGACTATAAAGAAAGCTGAGGGCTGAACAATTGATGCTTTTGAACTGTAGTGTTGGAGAACACTCTTGAGAGTCCCTTGGACTACAAGGAGATCCAAGCAGTCAATTCTAAAGGAAATCAGTCCTAAATATTCATTGGGAGGACTGATGCTGAAGCTGAAACTCCAATACTTTGGCCACCTGATACAAAGAATTGACTCATTGGAAAAGACCCTGACGCTGGGAAGATTGAACGCAGGAGGAGAAGGGGACAACAGAGGATAAGATAGTTGGGTGGCATCACTGACTCGATGGACATAAGTCTGAGCAAGCTTGGGAGTTGGTGATGAACAGGGAAGCCTGGCGTACATAGTCCATGGAGTCACAAAGAGTTGGACACAACTGAGCGTCTAAGATGAACTGAACGTGCAACCTTTCATTTTCAATACAGAAGCTTTTTCAATCACTTTTCAAAAAACCATTTGATAAATAACTTTGATTCCCCTTTAACCTTCAGAGACATACAGTCTGAGAGTTTCTTGCCCCCCTCATCCTCTGCTCTCTCCCACTTTCTCTCCTCTCCTCTTATGCTGTCTTTGATGTTTTGGGAAAGTGCAGTCACAGTCCCACCTCAAGGATGGACAGTGACCATTCCTTCCATCTGCTTCTCTTTCCCCAGATTCAAGAGCATCTCACTGTCCCTCCTTAGTCTCTTTCTTAGGGAATTTCATCCCAAACATGTTACTGAAAATTGCAGCCCCACTTGCTCACACTTCTGACTCCCTGTATCCCATTTCATTGCCTTGTAACACATTTACTGGATTTTATGTGCATCTTTCTTTATTTGACACCAACTCCATGAGGGCAGGGAATTGTATTACTTTCATCACTTATTTACTAACAGATCTTCATCAACCAGAACCATGTCTGATACTTAATAGGTGCTCAACATATATTTGTTGATGTGAGCTTAGGAAGTAAATTTAGTTTAAATGTGTTTTTTTTCCCATACCAATATTCCTGGGGTAAGGTGGCTATTCTATTAAAATTTTCTGACTCAGTAGGTTGTCAATAAACAGTAGCTATGATCTGAATGCAAACTTTTGTTTATATTGGGTTGACCAAAAAGTTCCTTTTTTTTTTTTTTTGGCAAGATGTTGCAGATATGTACACATATACACACACAGTAATCCCCTGAATATGAACAAGTTCCCTTTCAAGAACATGCTTGTCCAATTTCTTCATAAGTCCAACAAAGTTAGCCTAGGTACCCAACTAATACAATTGGCTATATAGTACTGTAAACAAGATTTATAAAACTTTTAACACAAATAATACATTAAAAACAGACACAAAAAACGTTTTTAATCCTACATTACAGTATCTTGAAAAGTACAGTAGTACAGTATAACAGAGCTTCCCAGGTAGCTCGGATGGTAAGGAATCTGCCTGCAATGCAGGAGACCTGGATTCAATCCCTGGGTTGGGAAGATCCCCTGGAGAAGGGAATGGCAAGCCACTCCAGTATTCTTGCCTGGTGGGTCCATGGGTCACAAAGAGTTGCACATGACTGAGGGACTAACACACACACACACACACACACACACACACACACACACACACACAATCTGCCTGCAATGCAGGAGACCTGGATTCAATCCCTGGGTTGGGAAGATCCCCTGGAGAAGGGAATGGCAAGCCACTCCAGTATTCTTGCCTGGTGGGTCCATGGGTCGCAAAGAGTTGGACATGACTGAGGGACTAACACACACACACACACACACACACACACACACACACAGTACAACAGCTGGCATACAGGGGCTGGCACTGAGTGAACAGGCAAGAATAGTTACTGACCGGAGGAGGGAGAGGAGGTGGGAGATGGTAGAGGTGAAGAGTTATCAGCAACAGAGGGCAAGCTGCAAAGTCACTCACTCCTGACGTTGATGCCATAGGTTTGGCTCCTTGATGGATTCAATTCTGTCTACCCTTGATAGCTTACAGTCCACAGTGTCAGATTCTTGATCTCCAAAGAAGAAGATTTAGCTTCAGGATCAAGGACCAGCCTTGATCACTCAAGAGCTTCTGTGTAGCAGTTTCATTAAAGTATAAAAAGGAACAGAGAAAGCTTCTGACACAGACATCAGAAGGGGAGGGAGAGTGCCCCCCTTTGCTAGTGCTAGCAAGGGAGTTATACAGTTTGCTTAATTGATCACAATAAATCAAAAGACTGTCTCAAGTTTGTAAAGATCTTACTAGACCCACTCACACAATATACATTTTAAGACAACAGGGTTAGTCAGGTTTTCAGGAAGGAGAAACATGCCCTCAAGCAGGATACATTATTGTTTTATAATCCTTATTAAGGAATATAGGGAAAAAAAATGTTTGTCCTTTCCTCCTTGAGAATTCCAGACCCCTATCTTCTCCTTGAGAGCCCCAGACCCCTTTCTCCTCTTCCTCCTCCACTTCCTCCTCCTCCTCCTCCACTTCCTCCTCCTCCTCCTCCCTGGGGACCCTGGACTTCTTATCAACCTGCCTAGGAACTGACTCTCTCACCCTCTTGAAAAAAATGACCCAGTAATGTCTGGGTAGCAGCTCTTCTTTTCTCGTCATAGATGACACAGTAGCACTGGGTTGAATTCTGAATGGCTGCTGCAACCTTTGTGCACCATTCTACATTCAGGTCCCTGTGCCTCAAAAGCTAACAGTGCCTCCTCAGATAAAGAGGATTCCCCTGCCATTTCCTGTGTCCTGGATCTCTTCTTACACTTGCTCTGGACATTCTGAATGTGAAATAAAGATACAGCCCTACTGTACTCTATAGAGTACTGTAGTAAGGTACACAAAAACACAACCACTTGTAGAGGATGCATGCAGGTGACAATGTACACTAGACATGTGAACTAGTCTCTGTGATTGAACATGTGAACCCATGTTCTCATCTTTGAAAGTTTGCCACTTGAAGGTTCGTGTATAGGGGACTCACTGTATATATATTAGCTTGAGTGTCTTACAAGGAAGGTCTAGATGCAGAACTGCCAGGGATGATATGAACACTGACCTGTAAATTCACCATTTAAATTAAATCTTTACCACCTACATTCTGAGAGCAATCATCTCATCATATATGCATAGAAAAAAGTTTTCATGTCTTTACTTCTAATAAATTATCTTTATTAACATACATTATCTTTATTAACAATTTTCCATCAGAGAATAGCATGCCTCACTGTACTAGGTAAAAACTAAAGATTTAAATCAGAGAGTGAGTCTAAAATGTCTAAGAGGGCTGACCACCACATCAATTCAGAAGACTCCTGAAAGTCGTTTAGAAAATATTATAGCAGAAGACCCAGTAAGCTGCCTGTGTGGGTGTGTGGCCTGGGGAGCCACACAGGACCCTGTACGAGAGAGACTCATCCTTGGTTTAATGTTCTACTGTTACCATCCTGAAGTCCTTACTAACATTCTGTTTACACGGGACCCTGCAAATCACGTAGCTGCCCTGAAGCCAGGGAAGACAATATTACTCACTACTGTAACCAAAAGTGGTCCAGCAGCTCACTGTTCAAAAGCCATTAAGGAGGTTAGGTTGGTGAAGAGGAAAATTTGCTTTTGGATTCTGGCAACCTTTGGGGAGGGCACATGCCTGTCCAAAGGCTACCGCCCCACCCTACCCCCCACACACATACATCAACAGTCAGGGGGCAAGAAATTTTATAGATGAAGGGAGGGGGCTACATGCAGAGACAGCACAGTTAGCTCTGACCATCACCTTGAAGCTGGTCATTGGAGGTCTGACCAGTGTCATCTTGTTTGTTTTAGGTACAGTTAATCTTCAGTTTCAGGGTCAGTTTGTCTCCATTTCTTCAAGCCAGTTCTCAGAACTGTGACAGCTACTGCCATGGCTACAGTCTGGTCATCATGCAGCTAGCTTCTCTCACCTGCTGGAGGTTTCAATATCTATAAGACAGCTCACAGGCGATGGCTTAGCGTGTATGTTAGTCGCTCAGTCGTGCCCGACTCTTTGCGACCCCATGGACTGCAGTCCACCAGGTTCCTCTGTCCATGAGATTTTCCAGGCAAGGATACTGGAGTGGGTTGCCATTTCCTTCTCCAGGGGATCTTTCCAACCCAGGGATCGAACCGGGGTCTCCTGCACTGCAGGCAAATTCTTTACCGGCTGAGCTACAAGGGAAGCCCCAATCTAAAGCCCTTGAGAAGGAACAAAACGTCCTTGACTTTGCTTACTGACTAAACTATTATTGCTTTGTCCTGTCAGGTTATTTTCCTTTGGTTCTGCGTTTTTCCACTTCTCTGATTAAACTTCTTCTTTGGCTAAAGTTTCTTCACAGACAAAGGCAGACAGAGGTCATGAGGAATAAGAACCATAGGGCCCTGCTCTGTTTCAGGACTATTCACTGCGCAAGGAAACGAGCAGAGATAGAATGGCCAGGAGAGTATGAATTTTCCCTGGGGAAGATACCCCAGCCTTCTCCTCCTGTCCCTCTTGAGTTAGGGGAGCAGAGAAACAGCAGCAAGTGTGGTACACTGCTTGCTGTTCCAAATGGGAACCCTGATGTCACCAGCAGCAGGCCCAGGAGATGGTTAGAGAAGCAGAATCGGACCCACTCTAGAACTCCTGCATTAGAATTTGCATTCAATGTGCACTTTAAATTTGAGAAACAAATCTGTGCCCTTCCAAAAGCCATCCAGGACACCAATGACAATGCACATTACAAGTGGCCTGGTCTTCTTGTTACTACTGAACTCAGGTCGCAGCTGCTCGCAGCTCAAAAGCCAAGAGGCAAGTGTGAACAGAAAGGAAAGGTGCTTTAATCAGAAAAGCCGCCAATCTGGAGAGAAGGTGGGTTCGTGTCCTGAGACGAACTCCAAAGATTTTGAGCAGTCATGATACGTTTTCAAGGGAAAAGCGGATGGGTGCAGAGAGTCTCAGTGAGTCAGCGAAGCAGGAGGGTGGGTTCTGCGTGGTCCTCCATAGCTGCAGGCTGGCTGACTCTTCAGAGGTTATCTTGCCTGTGTGATCCACCAGCAGGACTGCTCAGGGGGCTGTTCTGGGTAGAAAGGGAGCCACTCTTTGGCCGATGAAGTCTTCATTCTTACCTCTTTTTATCGAGAAGAATCAATAGGTCAGGCTAGGTATGGTGTGCGTTCAGGAGAGCGTAAGTCAGGAGTTAAGTTTTAATGCCTAAGGATCTCATTCTTACAATTAGGTTTTTAAGGTTTGAAGGCATAGAAATGGGAAGAAAAAAAAAAGAGAGAGAGAGAGCAAAAGAGCCACTTTCATCCTTAAAGGGGACCTTCCACCTTCACCAGAAAATCCTTAACCGGAAATGCTGCCAGATCGGGATGTTAACTGATTTGAACATTACTTCTGTTGTGTCTATGGTCCATTCTCTAGGATTAAGTTGATATGAAGTGAAATGACTTAAAAAGATAAATGAAAGAGAGAAGAAAACGTGAAGGATGGGTTACTATGAACTAAGCTGAACAGGGGGAAAGCAGTGTAATGATAATAAGAGGGGAAAAGCTACCTTAAAAACAAAATAGCTGATAAATCAAGCGTTTAAAACGCGCTGGGCATCTTACAAAGCTTTTGAAATACTTTATTTAAATTTCAACACAAATGTAAGAAGTGCTACCTTCAGAAACTGACTTCCAAATTTTGAACTGGCTATGATCTAAATCATCAAAACGTGGTGTATTATTTTCACAACTGTGTTTTGATACGCAATTATAAACACCTGCTGAAAGAATGTCTGTGCAAATTCACAAGCATTTTGGAATTGGGTTCCTAAAGTCAGGGCTCATCACAAAGAGAAACAGGGTTAAGAAAAAAAAAAAGAGAGAGAGAGAGCAAAAGAGCCACTTTCATCCTTAAAGGGGACCTTCCACCTTCACCAGAAAATCCTTAACCGGAAATGCTGCCAGATCGGGATGTTAACTGATTTGAACATTACTTCTGTTGTGTCTATGGTCCATTCTCTAGGATTAAGTTGATATGAAGTGAAATGACTTAAAAAGATAAATGAAAGAGAGAAGAAAACGTGAAGGATGGGTTACTATGAACTAAGCTGAACAGGGGGAAAGCAGTGTAATGATAATAAGAGGGGAAAAGCTACCTTAAAAACAATATAGCTGATAAATCAAGCGTTTAAAACGCGCTGGGCATCTTACAAAGCTTTTGAAATACTTTATTTAAATTTCAACACAAATGTAAGAAGTGCTACCTTCAGAAACTGACTTCCAAATTTTGAACTGGCTATGATCTAAATCATCAAAACGTGGTGTATTATTTTCACAACTGTGTTTTGATACGCAATTATAAACACCTGCTGAAAGAATGTCTGTGCAAATTCACAAGCATTTTGGAATTGGGTTCCTAAAGTCAGGGCTCATCACAAAGAGAAACAGGGTTAAGGTCTTTTGGATTCCACTGTTGCCTGCATCCTTCCATCTGAGATGCAAAAGAAAAAAGATAAAACTTCGACTTGACGCAGGAAGTGCAGGTCACACAGCTGTCTTCACTGTCACACTTCCGAGTGAAGAGGCTCTTTTCCAGCAGAAGTGAAACTACCCCAGGGCACACGGTCTGGGGCAGTTGCTCACGCTGAAAACAGCGTGAACCCTATAATCTGCAGCCTACCCGACTTCCGGGCTCAGAGCCGCCAGGAACGAGGGGGCGTCGCCGTCTCAGCCCCGCGCCCCGCCCCGGACCAGATGTGTATAAGAGACAGAGTCCATTCTGAGGGAGATCGGTCCTGGGATTTCTTTGGAAGGAATGATGCTAAAGCTGAAACTCCAGTACTTTGGCCACCTCATGAGAAGAGTTGACCCTATGAAAAAGACTCTGATGCTGGGAGGGATTGGGGGCAGGAGGAGAAGGGGATGACAGAGGATGAGATGGCTGGATGGCATCACTGACTCGATGGATGTGGGTTTGGGTGAACTCCGGGAGTTGGTGATGGACAGGGAAGCCTGGCGTGCTACAATTCATGGGGTCACAAAGAGTCGGACACGACTGAGTGACTGAACTGAACTGAACTGAAGGAAGATGCTAGGCTCACCCCCACACACTTTTGTTGGTTCTGATGAATGTCACATAGTCTAGGCTTAAGAATAAAGCTATTCTAGAGGACTCTATCAAAACAAGCTCACTAAGGACTTCACTAGTACACAGCAGATTCTATGTCTACACAGCCCAGACTCAGTACCTTCAGTCTGTATGAGAGAGCGGGATCTAGTGAGGGTTTGTTGACTGTTGTCAAGAACCACCCAGAATGGTTGTCTGACTCTCTGTGAGGCTATTAATTCTCCATAGAAGGGTTAACAGTCCAGCACAGTAGGAAAAACAGGGTCTGGAGGCAGAGCACTTCTATAGAGCTGGACAACACTGAACAAAAGTTACTTATTTCTTAAAATGGGAGTAATGCCTTATAGAGTTGTCATAAAGATGAAACAAGATAATGTATAGCAAGAGCCTAGAAGCAATCAGTGAGCACATAAGTAGTAGTGGTTCTTGTTATTAAAAGATGCAGTGTGGAGTAGGATACGGGCTCTTAAAATTCTAAGTATTCCAGACCAGTAAAGTGTGGGGTGAGAGGGGAAGGTGGGAAAACTGACATATGATTGTCAAGGATTTCCTTTTCCATTTGTTGTAGCAATCAACTATTTTAAGGAAATTGTTTACTACCACAATTATTTTACAGGAGAAATGGAATCATGACACAGAGAGCAGAGAAGAGTAACCATCTGCATAATGAAAACCAGTTTGGTTTAAGTCTCCATTTCACTTCCCTGGTTGCTCAGACGGTAAAGCATCTGCCTACAATGTGGGAGACCCGGGTTCAATTCCTGGGTCAGGAAGATCTTCTAGAGAAGGCAATGGCACCCCACTCCAGCACTCTTGCCTGGAAAATCCCATGGACGGAGGAGCCTGGTAGGCCACAGCCCATGGGGTCGCAAAGAGTCGGACACGACTGAGCGACTTCACTTTCACGACTAATTAGGGAAAACTGGCTCTAAGAACCTTTTGTGTAGTGCATTCAAAAGAGAGAGCTAAGTTCATATTCTTACTCTGTATGTGACTATGGATAGTCTTCTTCACTAAGCATTGTTATTCTCATCTGTAAAATGGAGATATGATGCTTACTTCACAGGGTTTTTAAGGATGAAATCTGATTTGTGTAAAGTATGGTTAGGGTCAGACATATGCCTAAAGCTGCTGGTACAGTTATCATTGATAGATGCTGTATTCAAATGTCTAACACAGGACCAAAATTCTATGTTTAAAGCTACAAGAATGTTATTAAAGAGAAATATATAAATATATAAAAAAATCCAAAGCTGTTCTTTAGTTTGGTAAAAGCATCACCCACGTCAGCCTTGAAGGGGTCAGAGGATGAGAGCAGTGAGGCAAGTGTACGGTAATAAATTTACTCACACGAAAAGTGACTACGATTAAAAAATTTTTTTTTCTCTTTGTAGCATTATTCTAAGCAAGAACTTATATCTGTTAAGTCTAAAGAATCTGCAGCAATCTGAATCATTTTGTTCTGAAAGAATAAGCACTTGATTAAAAGCTGAAGAATATCTTAGCGGTTAAGATTTTGCTATACTAATTTCAGGTCAGGGCCCATGTTCATCACTAGTAAAAATAGGCCAAGAAAGAAATGAAATGACATAAAGAGAGAAAAGCAAAAACCAGAAAAAGTGAAAAATATAAATGTAAGGCGTTTTTCAGTGTATAAAAATTGAGAGTAAATTCTCAAGGACAACAAGACTTAAAAACTCTAACTGTTGAATTTTCAGACATTATAATAAGAATAATTAAAATATAACAAAATGTTTCCTGGGCAAAATGGGGTGTGAATATGAATTTTTAAAGAAGATTAAAAACATTTAATCTTAGCATATTTCTTTAAGAATAAATTTATTTAATAAAAAACTATACTTCTATTGCTTGTAGAAACTGCATTGGTGTTTCTGATATATTTACCCTTAGGAATCATTCTGACAATACATTTAAGTTTTCCAGATGTTTTTACCTGTCATTCTACCAAAGCAACAAAACCATGTCTAAATGTAAAGTGTGATAACAATGATAGGTGACAACTGTTCCCCAGATGGGCTCAGAAGTAGTTCTAACAAAAATATATATATGAAATAGTAAAGGGATTAAGTTATTCCAGTCATAAAATCAATTAAGTCATATAAGTGTAACATATAGCATGGAGAATACAGTGAATAATATAATAATTTTGTTTGGTAACACATGGTAACTATATTTGTGGTAATCATTTTGTAATGTATAAAATACTGAATCACTATGTAGTATACCTTTAACTAATATAATAAATCAATTATATTGCAATTAAAAATGTATAATGATAGCTATCTCAACTGCGTTTAATCCCATCTGCTTCGTTTAAATAGATTAGTTACAAGATACCTCTCAATACCTACATACTCAAGAAAGTTGCTACATACATGACGGAAGGATAAACAGAATTCACTTTTTCAAGGAAACATTTTGATGTTGTATATATGTGTGTGTAAATACTAGTGGCAAAGTTGGTAGTGTGCAAGAGAGAAAGTTATTTGATATTAAGATATCATACATAAAAAGGTACTTTACAAAATATTAGCTATGTCATTTCCTTTTATAAGCCTTTTGCCAGCATATGTGCTTAGCAGCTCAGTTGTGTTCGACTCTTTGTCACCCCATGTATATGCAGTTGATGCGCCAACAGAAACTTAAAACATATCTTCCTAACTCAAGTCAACAATGATCTCAAATTACAGCTCTTAAACATTTCTAATGAATCCAGTAGATACTTTTAGAAATAAACATATAATTACTGATAAATTATTCACTATTCAGAGGCAAAAAGAAATAGAATCATGATGTGCTTTTGTTTTCTGGCTGAAATTTTGAAAATGTCTATTTTCATTTTCACTGACTGCTGGTACTATTTGATCTAATAAGACCTTCCAGTCAAATATACAGGAAAAAAATATATACACAAACATGCACACACATGCAAATATATGGAGAACAACATTTAAGCCTCTCGGTGTTCCTTGAAACACTTTAAGACAGCCAATTATGATAGTCTAATTTTGTGGAAGTCAATGAAAAATTCACTTTTATTTTGACCCCTGTCACCGCATGAATGGTCATTTGTTTCATGGCCATTTTCATTATTATCTGAACACCACGTTATTTAAAGCTCTGTCTACGGAGTCAGGAAATGAACAGTCTGTCCCCAGGTAGCTCTTCATCTTATGTCAAGACAGAATAAAAATTAGTTTCCAGGAAATCAGTTATATCTGCATTCTGATATCAAGTTTTACTTATACAATTTTGAGTGGACCATTTTTTCCCCTTTGCTTTCTTTCTTTTGGTGATACAGTATAGTTATACGAAGAATATTTATTTAGGTCGAATCAGCTGCTTTTCCATTAGGTATGTCTCAATGTTTTCTACATACTTTAGTTTCTTTCAAAATCTATGTTATGATTCCATGAGTCATCTTCTGTTTATTTTTTCAAACTTACTGGCGGTATAGCTATTTAAAACATATTTTCTATTGGTTATTTGTTTTCCTTGCACTCTCTTTAATAACCAGTAAGAACTAATTAAGTTACAGAATCTTCCATAGCTTCCTTGAGAATCAGTCAATTTTATGAATTCTTACATCTCTTTATATGCATATATTCTCTACTTGACTGAAGTACTCTGAAGGCAAGGAGTGAACTGGTTTCACTTGAGAAGCCCCAAGTCCTTGTATTCAGGCATGAGATATTTAGTGAAGAAGTAAATAAAGAGAAAAAAAGAAAGGAGGAGGGAAGGAGGGGAGGGTACAAGAGAGGGAGGAGATGTATTTTTTTTAGACCTCATTTGAAGTTAATAAAGGATTAAATGGTAGTCGCTGCCACCTACTCATTTTTATTTCCCTATCTACCTTTGGTCACTCTTCCAGAAAATGAGGTGAGTTTATATACAAACTTTGGCATTGATTAGACACTGGGTTTACCTGTCCTCACAATCGACTAATCAGTATTAGCAAAGTGACTCAAATAAGGAGCCATGATATTCCATTTCTGTTCATCTGACAAAACACAAACTTAAAAAAAATAAAAACAATCAACAATCTTTCTTTTAGATAAAAAACTCCTTGATTTGGTATTTTTGTTGTTCAGTTGCTCAGTCTATCTGACTCTTCACAACCCCACGGACTACAGCACGCCAGGCTTCCCTGTCCCTCCAGGATCTCCCAGAGTCTGCTCAGACTTTTGACCACTGAGTTGCCGGTCTGGTATACTGTAGAATGTTATATGCAGGTAAACACCTGCCCTGGACAATGACGTTCATTTCTGGTATACATTTATACATAAGATGAGCACATTGTTCAATATTATAACTTCTCTTAAATTAGAAGCAACTGTTGACACACGATGTAGCTGTGTAGTTTTGGTAAGAGACTGTGACTTCTGTTTCTGAAATAAGGCCTCACCAGGGCTGGGGATGAAGGCCATTTGAATAGGAGGGATACAACAGAGGAGCAAAATCAGCGAAGTCAACAGATTTCCTGTTAGAAACATAAGCTCTTGTTCCACGTCTCTAGAGACTGCTTTTCCAGAGAAATAATAGAAAACAATGAAGTGAAGAAGTTGGTAAATGTTTTTGCCCTTTCCCAAGTCCAAAATATATAAACTGTGTATCAAGTGGGATAGTGATTAGAAACTGAACCAAAACTAGTATCTGCATTTAGTTCCCGAGGACTCCGTTTGTGTGTGCATGCTCAGTCGCTCAGTCACGTCCGATTCTTTGCAACCCCATGGACTGTCGCCCATCAAGCTCTTCTGTCCATGGAATTTTCCAGGCAAGAATACTGGAGCTGGTTGCCATTTCCTACTCCAGGGGATCTTCCTGATCCATGGTCTGAACCCATGTCTCCTACGTCTCCTGCACTGGCAGGCAGGTTCTTTACTATTAAGCCAAATGGGAAGCTCCAGTTAGGTTATAGCATTGATTAAAAGTATCTGGATGCCTTGGCTGATAACAGCATTCCAGCTGTGCTTAGTGAAAAACACGGTCACCAACGTGTAGGTGGACTTTAGAGATTCCTTGGCTCAGACGTAGCAAGGTGATGTCCATCTGGGGATTTTTATTTCTGTTCACACTCTAGACAGAGTCCAAAAGGAGATGAGTCAGTGATTGACTGACTTTGTGTACCAAAGAGAACCCCAAGTAGATTTCAGCAGAGTAATTTTCTTCTGTGGGCTTATGAAGTAACCCTGTTAGTATGATTTTTCCAAAGAAAGCCCAGTCAAAGGTTACAGAAGTTGTTTGTGCTTCACCCTCTCTAAATGACTTGCAAATTTATTCAAACACAATATGAGGAGATGCTTTATTTGTTGAAATAACTGTCTGCAGTGTCCTGCACAAAAGGGTGAGGTACATCAAGCAGAAACGTGGATAGAAATACATTGGTTTAGAAACCCATAAATCCTGATTTGAATCTGCCAACCTGAAAGCTATGTAGAGCCCGGATAAACTGTTTTTCCTAAATGCTACGTGTGATTAAGCCATACCATTAAATGACAGCTGAACTTTAACATTAATATGATATTATTTAAATAACCACATGATTTTTTTTTTTACACTAAAAATGATGAATGATTTCTGGACAGCTCAATTGACATAAAGCGGGAGGACTCTTTAATGAGATTTGACAAAATGGAGACATATGCAGAATATTCGTTACAGCTCACATCGCAGGGGCCCTCCCAGGGAAGCAATAGAGAAAATTTCCCTTTTTTTTTCTTTTTTATTGTTTATAGGCATTGAAGCATTCCTTTCAATTGCCACTTCTCTGAGGATTTTGCATTTTTCTAGGTCATTTATGTATCACCTTTAATCAGAGAATTTGGTGGTTTATGGTGAATTGAGACTGTGGATGGAGGAAAAGGAGGGGTGTGTGGAGTTGTGTCAATGCGGGTTAGAAGTGCCCCAGGAACTTAACCTTGCTCCTGATCAGCCTGATAGAGAAATTACATTGACCACACTGGCCAATAGAAGACTAAATGGACATATCTTTGGTTGATTCTTATGCAATTAATCTCTCACTCAGCAAACATACTTTTGCTTGGACACAACATATTATCTATGGACATGTGATTAGAGAAAACTTTACTTATATTCAAATAGCTGCCACTAAAGCATCAGTGATAAACAAGATTCTCTTTTTTAAATTTCCAAGTCAGCTATTCCAAGGTGATTCTCAATATTCCTCATTTACATTTTAATCCACAGTTCCAAACTGAAGATTATGCTAGAAGATACTCTTATTTGGTAGATTTTGAATGTAATAATTTCATGCTGAATACACCTAAATCAAAAGTGACTCCAATTTTCAGAACAATGAAAACATTTCTCACTCCCTTCCAAAAATATAGAATCTCGACTGTTAACCACATTCATTCATTCATTTTCACATACTCTCCCAAGTATTTTCTATCAGTCAAAGGCTAGTTACACATATAAAACATAAACATTTGTTTGCTTGCACATGAGTAAATTCAGATTATTCTGATATTCTTCAGGCTTCAAAAGTCATTTTTAAGTATACATAAAATAGCAATGTTTCCCCAAACAGAGTTGCTTTAAAAAGAAATCTAAATAAGGCAACAGAGGGCAAAGCTAATACTAAGTATGCTCCTGAAACCAAAGGCCACCATTGCATCGACAGCAAGAAGCTATCAAGATAGAAAATAAAATCAGTCTGTTGCTGCCATGGGGTCTTCCTCAGGCTATGAAAAAATACTTCATGTCCAACCCTAATTTTTTCCATAGCTTGAGGTAACCCCCCGAGCTCAAACCTTCTAATCCAAGTTACTCAGAGTGTGTGTGTCCCTGTTCAAACAAGAGTTAATACCAGTGCTCTGTCATTTCAAAAGGGTCTTGACACAGGTACTAAGAGCAGAAGCTTGCATGTCTGGAAAATGCCCGGTTGCAATGAGATGAAAACTATACTGTAAAAAAAGGAAGAGAGAGAAAGGAAGACCCTACCTGACTCTTACCTTCGCAACATCCCTGTTAGAACCCTGGAGCTTTTCCCCAAGTTAGCATCTGTTTCCCGAAGCTAGGAGGAGAAAAGCAGCATTAACACAGAATAAAATGAAACTTAAGGCAATTAGATTATTTTTAAAGTGCGCTAGCAAGCAATGGTTTTCCTTCATGATGGAAAATCCAATTCGTTAAAAAAAAGGTTAAATACTTTAAAATACATTTTTGATGCCTACACAATCTCAAAAAGTTCTTGAATTTAGAGAATTACATGTAATAGATAATCCCAGGAGATTTAAACTGGATACTTGAACTGGATATAAAAGCAAATGTCTCACAGGCTGACAAAGTTTAATAGATATCTGGTCATAAACCAATATCACCACCTTAAGAATGCACACAGTCCTAGAGATAAAAACGGAAACAAGATGAGCTGAGGGAAGATGAGATTCATATGTTTGCTTTCACTCTGAAAGACCTGCTGACATACTCTAAAATCTCCATCAACGATCTTCACAGCTATGTGCACACGTGCTTAGTCACGTCCAGCTCTTTCTGACTCTTTGGACTGTAGCCCGGGTCAGGCTCCTCTGCCCATGGGATTTTTCAGGCAAGAATACTGGAATGGGTTGCCATTTTCTTCCTCCAGGGGATCTTACTGACCTAGGAATTAAACCTGAGTCTCCTGTGTCTTCTGCATTGCAGGAGGATTCTATACTAGCTGAGCCATCAGGGAAGCCTCTTCTTAGCTATAGCACTAAATAAAGTATCTACTTGGGGGAATTCTGGTATGGAGGCATACAGTCAGCTTAATCTTTCCGCATCACACACTTCCCTGCCCCCTACCCCAGGCTCTACACCCTCCTTCACCCTAGCCATTTTTTACATATGCTTGAAAGTGAAAGTGGCTCAGTGGTATCCAACTCTTTGCGACTCCAAGGACCGAAGACTGTTAAGCTCCTCTGTCCATGGAATTCTCCAGGCAAGAATACTGGAGTGGGCTGCCAGTCCCTTCTCCAGGGGATAGGAAGGAAATCCAGAAAAGAGAGGGGGTATATATATATATATTTGATTCACTTTGCTGTACAGTAGAAACTAACACAACATTGTTAAGCAACTCCAATAAAAACTAAACACACACACAAAATAAAGCTCAGTGAGCAGTTTCTGTAAAAACAAACAAAAATCAATGGAGTTATTATGACTCTGACATCCTCCTAAAAACTAGGTCTTCCATAAGCCACTTGAACTGCGATTTTATTCATCGGGGAAAAAAAAAAAATCTTTTTTTTTTTTTTTTCCCAGAAAATTGTTGTTAAGAGTCAAATGAGATAACCAAAAATCTTTTGAAATTTATAGTGTACCACACAAATGTATGTAATTGTATAGTACATGAGAATCAATACACTCAATACACTCTGTGCTGGGTATAGATGCTGGGATGTGACCAGTAACCAAGATCAAGCCCTTCAACTCATGAACTCCTGTGCTAATAGTGATGATTTAGCAGTTAAAGGACAAATGTTACATTAGAGTTCATATTTCACGGCACATCAAAAAAAGGACTGCATATTCCTTTCATGATAGAAAGCTCAATAATAAGAATTGCTTAAATACAATAACCTCAATTATTTTTTTGACACCTATACAAAACTAAAAATTCTTCACAGATTACTACATTTCTAGTATATCTCCTCTCTCAGATTGATAATAGCTTTTTATTACTGACTCCACACAATATATCCTTATGGTAAAATTGGATATATGGTCCCAGTGGAGACATCACAAAAGTGGAAGATGACACCAAAAATGGAGAAGCAGGAAACAACTAGAGTTGCATTTTTCTTTTTTGCAAAATGATTATAATATTCAATTTTGTCATACTATTTGCTATTACTATTACATTAAATTTCTTTAATCAACATAACAATTTCAATATACTTTTTTTTTGTTGTTGTTGTTATATACATTTTTTTTGTATTTATTTTTTTTTACAAAAGTCTCTAATATCTATGAACACCATCAATACTATAATTAGTTCAGCAAAATACTATTTATATAATATCCTCTCATTCAAGAGGATGGTATTGGGACTTCCCTGGCAATCCAGTGGTAAAGAATCTGCACTGCCATTGCAAAGAGCAAAGGTTTGGTCCCTGGTGGGGGAACAAAGATCCTGCATTCTATGTGGTGTGGCAAAAAAAAAGGGGGGGGGATTTAAGGTATATAATCTCAAACAAATATGAAATAATTTATTACTGTTGCGTCTCACCACCAGGATAATGTTTCCAGCAAAAATTCATGGAAGGAATAAAGCAATGTGAGGATAAAATGAAAAATGGAGTGTATGAAAGGTTTTGGGGTTTATTCCTGCTCTCAAAGCATATCCTGTGTGGCACTGGAGAAGGCAGCACTGGAATGCAGGTGACAGATCCATGTTTCTGTCAGGTTCACTGCAGGAAAAACTCTTCTGAATGGATCTGCAGTCTGCTACTGAAGGAATCAATGGAACAAGAGGTGAAGAACTCCAGTCTTCTGAGATGTTCAAGTCATTCCCTCAATCTCTTTGCCTCCTGAGAAATATGTCAGTATCCAAAGTACTAACCCCATGACGGCAAAAGTACATATGTTCTAGTCTTAACAGGCAAATACCATGCATTTGTTAGAAACAGAATTCTTTAATTTCTTACTTGCTAAACCAGTCAATCCTAAAGGAAATCAACCATGAATATTCATTTGGAAGGACTGATGCTCAAGCTGAATCTCCGGTACTCTGGCAATACAATGGCAAAGGCCTTGATGTTGGGAAAGACTGAAAGCAAGAGGAGAAGGAGGTGGCAGAGAATAAGATGGTTGGATGGCATCACTGACTCAGTGGACATGAATCTGAGCAAATTCCAGGAGATATTGAAGGACAGGGGAGTCTGGTGTGCTGCAGTTCGTGGGGTGGCAAAGAGTCAGGCACGACTTGGTGTCTGAACAGCAACAACCTTCCATTTGAATGNAGATGGTTGGATGGCATCACTGACTCAGTGGACATGAATCTGAGCAAATTCCAGGAGATATTGAAGGACAGGGGAGTCTGGTGTGCTGCAGTTCGTGGGGTGGCAAAGAGTCAGGCACGACTTGGTGTCTGAACAGCAACAACCTTCCATTTGAATGACCCACTAAAGAAAATTCTAGGCCAAATATATTAGAAATGCTGATACTTATACAATGAAAAATAAAGTTCAAGCAAAGTAAGTTATGCATACTTATCTGTTCTCCTACCTGAATCAAAACAAAACAATAAATTAAGAGGGAATTATTTTAAAAATAGACTCAGCTTGCACAAAATAGACATTCAGGGATTACTTCACTAGTTTTCTTGAATAACTTAGAAAAAAAGCACGCACATAAAATATCAATAAGAAATACAAGAAAGACTATAAATCAATGCAGATGTGACATACTGAGTCTAGAGCTTTCAGTTCTTTAAAATTTTGCAGTACAGTACCTTTAGAATGGGAACTGCCATACTGCCATTATTGAAATAATTTGAGAAATCATAAATTTTATAAGTACTGTACTTACTGACGGTGAGGATGTTCTGGAGATTAAGAAACAATGGGAAGCATAAAAAAAAAGAAAAACTGATGCTATCAATTCATGCTGGAGTTCTGCATGTCAGTATGAACATGATGAATGAATTCCTGGAGAGAAAAGTTTCTTCCTGCACTTCTGTCATTTTCACAAGGGGGTTGGGAATCATTGTGGGAGTATAGCATTCAAACTTATAAAGTGAGCTTTTGTTTTCAAAATTACCCAGAATGAATCATCATATCCTTGATCTATGGCCTTTTTTACTGGGTCACAAAGTACAGAATAGGTTTTGGCTAACATTTCCTCTCTGTTTCAATACATTTTACAGGGGATGGGGGATAATATCATAGGTATTCAACACTCTGTTGCCCCATAAAGGAATGGAGAAGAACCAGAGAACTATAAATCTGGCAAAATATTTCCTGAAGGACTGGACTGGCATCACAAAAGGCAAGACTTATTTTGAGGAGCTTGTACCACTGAATCACTTCCCTCCATTCATAAAATAATAATGTCACCTGAACAATCATGACATGTGAATGAACTTAATTTTTTAAATGTATTGAATTTGTATTTTGGAGATGAAATATTTTCAATCAGAAGGCAGGACTGACGGAAGTTCACATCATGTTATAATATAAACATGGAATATATATAATTACATTATTCAGTATAATTCACCAAAAATGTTCTATTTGATAAATACAAAATATTAAAAAAAGATGTTAGCCATTATGCTATAAAGTATATAAAGCAGAAAATAATCATTCCTTTGTATACTTATTTATAACTTTCTTTTTACAAACTTTATTAAGGATATGGTTTCCAACAAAGCTTCCCTCATAGCTCAGTTGGTAAAGAACCCGCCTGCAATGCAGGAAACCCCAGTTTGACCCCTGGGTCGGGAAGATCCCCTGAAGAAGGAATAGGCTACCGACTCCAGTATTCTTGGGCTTTCCTTGTGGCTCGGCTGGTGAAGAATCAGCCCGCAATGCAGGAGATCTGGGTTTGAGTCCTGGGTTGGGAAGATCCCCTGGATAAGGGAAAGGCTGCCCACTCCAGTAATCTGGCCTGGAGAATTCCATGGACCGTATAGTCCATGGGGTCGCAAAGAGTCGGACATGACTGAGCAACTTTCACTTTCCCTTTTACTTTCCAACAAAGTATTTAAAATTTGAAGACAGCCAGTTAAGTCTTCTTGGAAGAACTCAGAAGGTAAGATGATTTTCTGGCACTCAAAAACTTCATTAGTAATTTTAGCAACAGGTAAAAGGCATTCACAACTATCCAGCTGTTCTTTGTATATGGAGACTTCTGTGGAGTGTGGAGTGAATAGAAAGACTTAAAAGAGCTATATATTAAAAAAAATTTTTTTAATGTAGACCATTTTAAAGTCTTTATTGAGTCTGTGACAACATTGCTTCTGTTTTATGTTTGGTTCTTTGGCCATGAGGCATGTAGGATATTAGCTCTGTGACCAGGGATCGAACCGGCACCCTCTGCACTGGAAAGCACTCAACCGGTGGACCACCGAAGAAGTCCCTAAAAGAGCTATTTTTGAAGCATGCGCTTTCTCATGTATATTGCAGAATGCCAACCCGACAGACGCAAAACACAAAGGAATATATTCCTCCCGACAGACGCAAAACACAAAGGAATATTTTCCTAACAACGTGCAGTACTGAATTTTGGACATGGCTCCAAAATGAAACTAATAAAAGCAAAAATGTATTGCTTTGGGAGAGCAAAGTAGCCGACATACAGCTTTCTTGGGAGGGAGGTGCTCGCAGAGTGACGGGATGAACCATCCTTTGGCATTTGGCGTATCTGCCTGGCCACTGACTCTGGCATCATGCCCTGAATGGGTTATCCTCAGTATCGACGTTACTCAGACATGAAGAGTTTCTTGAATTCTTGATCCCTGGATAGGTGGGGATGTGGAAAAGGCAGGTCTTTTACCATCTTTCATGATTTCACAATTCAACGCATATAAAGAACTGCTTCCAATTCAGATGTAGAAAGATAACAAATATTCACTCTCAGAGAAACAAGAAAAATCCAGGCAAAATAGTTATCATTCTTTCTGGGTGATATCTGGTATATATGAAGAAGTTGTGATGAATTCTAGAGAGAAAGAAGCATCTCATTTGTGAGCAAAGGGTTGTGACAACGTTCACACCTACAGTGAGTACCTGGCCTGAGTTCAGGCCTCCCTCTGGGAGGCTTTTCAGGAATAAAGGGAAATCAGTCAAACGTCCTGTGAAAAATATAGGCTTACAGAACAAAATGGGATCTGGAAGAGTTCTAAACACAAAAGCAAATTGCTTGGTTTGATAATTCTCGTCCAATCTCCAAATCTTGCTATGAAAGAGGCAGTGGAGAAGGGGCTGGTTAGCAAAGCGAAACCTCATATTCCCACATATTCTTGTGGTGCTTGCCCTCTGAGAGTCAAGTCCAAACATGCTGGAAAGCATTAAGAAGAAGGAGGATTGAATTTTCATCACAAACAAAACAAGAGGACAGTGGAACAATATCCCAAAGTGCTAGGGGGATTCAAAGTCATCCTGGTACTCCATATCTAGTGAAAAATACCTTAAACATAATAGTAAAATAATGATAATTTTACATATTGAAAAATGAGAGTATTATCGAGCAAAATTTAGTTACAAGAAATGTAAAGGAAATTCTTCAGGCTGAAGGGAGATGATATTAGATGGAAATTTGCATCCACAAAATTTAGATATATGTAAAGCAAACTAATAACAATGTATATAGAAGTAAAATATAAGAAAATCATAGCACAAAAGATAGAGAGGAAGTCAATAGAAGTATATGGTTGACAGTCTTTAAAATTTAAAATTCAGTTTGTTGGTAGAACCAGTCACATTTCAAAGGCTCACTAACCACAAGTGGCTAATGTCACTGTATTGCAGAATACAGAAATAACATCTTGGAAGGATCTCTAAATTCCCCTGTCTTTAAGAGCCACTCAAAAGAAATACAGACATATTTATTTGTAGTTTCATTTAAGTAAAACACTTCCCTTCTCTAGGCCTCAGTTTCCTTAAATGTCAAATGACAGCCTTGGAATAGATAATCTTTAGTGCCCCTTCCAGCTTTAAAATATTAGGACTCAGTGACTATAAAATCTTAATGCCTCTTTTTCTTTGTGGAGCATTTTAGCAAACTAGAGCACAAGGGACAACTCAGACCCACAAAAGTATTCCACCCTCCTCCCCCCAAGACAATGTTGAAAAATAACAAATAATTCAAATTGAAAGGATTTTAAGTGGTACCATACATTCAGAATGCCCAGGTCTACCACTGCACTGGTTGATGCTGTAGCCTACTTGGCCTCTGAGGACACCTGCATTTACTGTAGTATAAAATATTTACAAGCACTTTGATGATGATACTACTTAAATATTTATATAACCTGAAAGTAAACTTATGCATTCTTAGTAGCGAACACAGCAAAAGAATGTACAGGGCCCCAGGTTTCTTTCCTTCTTTTCTTTCTTTCTTTATTTCAGCAATGATGACTTAACATTATCTACTTGGCAGATAAGTATGTATTCTATTTTGTTTTAGGGTGATCAAATCTATTATTAAGCAATTTAAAAAATCATCAGCACTACTTTCATCAAAGTCATAGCAGAACCTCCCCTTAGTTACCTGGTTTGCTGCTGATAATTAGCAAATGCTATTCCCAGAGCCCTCAGACATCAGTCAATGAGGCTGTGCCTCCAATAATGATGCTCTGGAATGAGCAGGTACTATGTAAATTGAGGTTGCTAAACAAAAGGAACCATGTTAATTACAGCTCCATTCAGAAATGAGAATGAATCTGTTCTAGTCTATGAAATAAGACCAGAGCAGCAGGAAGGACATCCCATTTTCACAATTCAATAAAGAATGTTAAAGCCAGGAGATGAAGCAGCAGAAAATCTGAATGGGCAAAACCGTCAAAACACATTCCAAAGGCTCACTTGTGGAATTTACCAAACATGTATTTACTTAACAGACAAGGGAGCCGGGGTCAGCAGTGTCCAGATCTCTGGGGTGAATGAATGGATCATTCTTAAAAGAAACAAAAAGGGCTGTAAACTACTGACAAGTGACTAGAAAGTAATTAGAAAGCCTTTCTGAAATCATTATGGGTAGAGTTAATCACTCTCTGTATTCTTCTGTGAGCTATACACATTTCTATCACTGAATGTATAACATTCTATTGATAATTATCTGCTTATTCAGAAGTCGCATTTGGGAGAACCGCGGGATCTATGTGGCTGGCAAACATGTTTTGCTTTTGTGAGACACTGTTTTAAGCATTTCTGAACTGATCTGCAACAAAAACAACAACAAAATTTTTTTAAACAAGTGTATTTCATATAAAAAATTGGACCTCGAGCTTCTTTTGAAATTTGGAATATAGATCAATAACCGAGTCCCCATTTCCACATGATAAGCACAGGCTCATCGTAACAGCCAGGTCATACGGAGGCTGCCACCTACCTTCCTGACCCTTTCCCCTCATTTATGCTTTATCTCCTCATTTATTCCTGCTTTGCTGCTATAGGATCTGCCGGTGATTCCTTACTTGTAGGTTCTTCCTTCCTGTGAGACTGTAAACTTCTTTTAGCATTAGTTGCTCAGTTGTGTCTGGCTCTTTGTGACCCCATGGACTGTGGCCTACCAGGCTCCTCTATCCATGGAATTCTCCAGGCAAGAATACTGGAGTGGGTTGCCGGGCCCTTCTCCAGGGTATCTTCCCAATCCAGGTATTGAACCTGGGTCTCCCACATTGCAGGCGGATTCTTTACTGTCTAAACCACCAGGAAGCCCAAACTTCTTTCAAGAGGAGGTCATTTCTTATACCTCTCAGTGTATGCAGCATTTTAAGAGGCAATGGATTACATATGCAGGTGCTCAGAAAATGTGTGTCCATAGGAACCACTGAGCTTGAAAACACAGTTGTCTTCTGTAAATTTATCATAACAGGAGTCCAGAGTTTTAGAAGAAATTGAGCCTTGAGAGTAATTAATTGCACAGATGAGCAAACAAGGGTGAGGAGTTCGAGGGTAGAGATCATCCAGGTCATACTGCTAATGACTGACAGAGCTGCAACCATGAACCAACTTTCCAAACTCCTATGTCAATGATCTTTGCAGTCAAAAAAATTTAATTAATTAAAGTCTCTTCCAAAATGCATTACAATGTGGGTGATAAAGCACTTTAATACTTTAATATACATTTAAAATGTCAGTGCCCGAAAAAGGCCTTTGTAATTATTTGGGCAAGAGTGGGACAAGAGACAGTCTCCACATTTCCTGGACGTTGTCCTCATAGAGCAATCCCAGCTGTTACAGAGGAATATGCTGTCATCTCATGGTCTTGACTGGAATGGCTTTCCGTTGTTCACAAATTATGCAAAGAGTAAAAAACGTCCTGGAAGTGTTCTTTTTGTCAAACCTTTGACTTCAGTCTATTTTTGTTCTCAAAAAACAAGAGGCCAATTCTCTTGTAGAATGGTAAAATGCCCATCGTAATTACTGACCCCTTTCCCCACTTGCCACAATGGCAAGGAAACTTGTTATGCCTAACAAATGAATCAGGTGAGGCGGGAAATTTAATATATTTGAATTGATAGTTAATGCTGTGAAAAGCAAGTGATGAGGAACTGACATTCCATCCTACCCCCACTCTTTGTCTCTCTCACATGCACACAAATGCATGTATGTGGTAAAACCTATTTTCTTGGCTTGAGACTCATGCACAGAGGTTAATAGGATAATACTTTAAAAACTGAAGTGTTTTGGAATGGAAATGGGGCCAGATAAAATCATAAAAATGCAACTGTCATAAATACAAGGTAATTCTAGAATAGTAGGATTATTTTCCTTGACATCCCTTTTCTTGATATTGTCTTTTTTCTTGGTCTTAACTCTCTTCTTGGTTTGAACTGAAGCTGGAAGGGAAAGAAGGCCTGAAGGATAGAATCACTTCTCTCCTTCTGATGCGGCCATGTGGCAAGAGTGCATGTCCAGATATAAATACACACCAAATAAGACTCGCATTGCTTGTAATCTTCAGGTTTAAGTACTAAAAATTACTGAAATCACACCAAGTTGAATATATGCACTGGCTTCTTTCACTCAGTGTTTTCAGAATTCATTCATGTCGTGGCAGGTGTAGTTCCTTTGTTGTTGTTCAGTCGCTCAGTCGTGTCTGACTCTTTGTGACCCCATGGACTGCAGCATGCCAGGCCTCCCTGTCCTTCACTATCTCCAGAGTTTGCTCAGACTCATGTCCACTGAGTCAATGATGCCATTCAGCCATCTTATCCTCTNCCTTTGTTGTTGTTCAGTCGCTCAGTCGTGTCTGACTCTTTGTGACCCCATGGACTGCAGCATGCCAGGCCTCCCTGTCCTTCACTATCTCCAGAGTTTGCTCAGACTCATGTCCACTGAGTCAATGATGCCATTCAGCCATCTTATCCTCTGTCATCCCCTTCTCCTCCTGCCCTCGATCTTTCCCAGCATCAGGGTCTTTTCCAATGAGTGGGCTCTTCACATCAGGTGGTCAAAGTACTGGAGATTTATGGAGTAGAGTTCCTTCATGGAGTATTAAAAATATTTTTTAAATTTAATGTTCTATTACATGGATACACTACACTTTGTTTATCCATTCATGCACTGATGGATATTTTGGTTTCTACCCCTTGGATATTGTGATTAGTGCTTCTATGAACAACCATGTACAAATACTTATTTAAATATCAGTTCTTTTGGGTAGGTGCCTAGGAGTGGAATTACTGGATCATATGGTAATTCTGTGTTTAACCTTTTGAGGAACTGCAAAACTCATTTTTCACAGTGGTTATCCATTTTACACTCCCACCAGCAATGCAGGAAGGTTCTCATTTCTCCTTAGCCACCTTGTTATTTTCCATTAAAAAATTTTATAGCCATCCTAGTAGGTGTGAAGTAATATCTTACTGTGGTTTTGATTTGCATTTCCCTAACAACTGTGTGGATCACAATAAACTGTGGAAAATTCTGAAAGAGATGGGAATACCAGACCACCTAACCTGCCTCTTGAGAAATCTGTATGCAGGTCAGGAAGCAACAGTTAGAACTGGACATGGAACAACAGACTGGTTCCAAATAGGAAAAGGAGTACGTCAAGGCTGTATATTGTCACCCTGCTTATTTAACTTATATGCAGAGTATATCATATGAAATTCTGGGCTGGATGAATCACAAGCTGGAGTCAAGACTGCTGGGAGAAATATCAACAACCTCAGATAAGCAGATGACACCACCCTACTGGCGAAAAGCAAAGAAGAACTAAAGAGCCCTCTTGATGGAGGTGAAAGAGGAGAGTGAAAAAGCTGGCTTAAAATTCAACATTTGAAAGTCTAAGACCATGGTAACCGGTCCCATTACTTCTTGGCAAATAGTTGGGGAAAAAATATTTGCAGATTTTATTTTCTTAGGTTCCAAAATCACCGTGGATGGTGACTGCAGCCATGAAATTAAAAGATGCTTGCTCCTTGGAAGAAAAGCCATGACAGACCTAGACAGTGTATTGAAAAGCAGAGACATCACTCTGCAGACAAAGGTCCATAGGGTCAAAACTATGGTTTTTCCAGCAGTCATGTACAGATGTGAGAGTTGGACCATAAAGTAGGCTCAGTGCCAAAAAACAGATGCTTTTGAACTGTGGTGCTGGAGAAGACTCGAGAGTCTCTTGCACAGCAGGAGATAAAACCACTCAATCCTAAAATAAATAAACCATGACTATTCATTAGAAGAATTGATGCTAAAGTGCCAGTGTTTTGGCCACCTGATGAGAAGAGTTGACTCATCGGGAAAGATTGAGGGCAGGAGGAGAATGAGGGGACAGAGAATGAGATAGTTGGATGGCATCATCAATGCAATGGACTTGAGTTTGAGCAATCTCCCAGAAATAGTGAAGGGCAGGGAAGCCTGGCATGTTGCAGTCCTTGGGTTTGCAAAGAGTCGGACATGACTTCGAGAACTGAAAGACAACTACAAATTGTTACAGTGGGCTTCCCAGGTGGCTCAGTGGTAAACAAGCCTCCTGCAATGCAGGAGATGAGGGTTTGATCCCTGGGTCAGGAAGATGTCCTGGAGAAGGAAATGGCAAACCACTCCAGTATTCTTGCCCAGGAAATCCCATGAACAGAGGAACCGGACAGGCTAAAACGTCTATGGTGTCACAAAAGAGTTAGATTCAACTTGGCAACTAAACAAACAACAGAGGCAGTTAAGAAATGCTGGCTAGACGTACATCCAAAAGAAAAGGAAACCGACTTTGAAAAGCTTATCTGCTTGATTTATTACAAAAGTCAGTTTCAGAGTTGACCATTACTTTATCAAGCAAACTTGGCTAGACAAATTTAGGACTTGAGGCATAGAAACTAATACTTTGTGATGTGGAGATCATACGTTTACAAAGTAATTCATCAACTGACATTAAAACATCATATAATGTCATGTTAAGATAGGTATAAAGTGCTATGCAGGAATCAATGCACTAACACACACACAAAAAATGGCAACCAAAATGTAATTCTCTAAGAATAGTTTGTTTCACAGCTAAAAAATCGAATATTGTGCTTCAATCTAATCAACAAAATCTACTGATGCTTCTTTCATACATCTAAATTATGGAGGGCTAAGTAAACATCCCAAAGAAGATAATCAATAGAGTGTTGATAATACTGAAAAATTGACACTTGTTTCTATTAGGATAAAAACAATGTTTAAATTAACATGGATTGTTTTCTTTGAAATTAAAATGACATGATGTACTAAGTCTTATACTATCCTGTACGGTCTCCTCTTACAAATTCTACATAATAAGGTGAAATATAGCCTAGAATTTTTGAATAGTAAATTAAATTTGGCCTTCACACTTATCTTGGATACACCTAATAGTCAAATTTTGCAAATATTATTAATGTTTATTAGTGATATATATGTGCACTGGGGAACAACATTAAGGATTGTGAGTCTAATGAGCATAGAGGCTCCAAAATAAATTCTTTTAATTGTTTCTTCTATAGACGAGTCTTCTGTTCTCAACTAAAACAATAAAATGCCATATGGTATAAAACCATTCAAGACTAGAACATTCTCATCAGGGAAATATGGCACTGAAAATGATTGATGAAATTCATCTCATTCTTAATAGGCCTGCTTTCAAGGCCAATTGCAAAGACACACAAGTTCACTGTTCTGAAACACATAGCTATCTGATACCAGTACATAAATTGGAGAAAATCTCGCTCCATGCTTAACAATAAAATAGTTAAGAAATGTACTTCTCTAGACACTTTTACAACTCTATTTCTATGCCCTTATTTTTTAAAACTAAAAATGTACAGTATTTTTTATTATAGTTTTTTTTTTTTAAATGTTAGAAAGAACTCTGAAAATTAGCAACTATAGTAAGAGAGGGCTGAGAAGGTGACCTAAGCATAAGGAACATGCCCCTTTACCCCAGCTTTCCTGAGTAGCCAATGGGAAAGGAAAGTATCAGCCCCACCTAGAAATTCAAGAGGTGCTGATGAAAGAGTTATGAAAGAATCTGCTCTGTGGCCAGGCTTGAAATCTCTACACCCATTTCCCCATTATAAGGAGGCTTATTGCTTCTTACTTTAATTAATGTGCTCAAAAAGATAGTTATTAACCACATTTCTGCTGTCAGAAGAGGATTACTGAAGGTTCTGTCTGTCAAACCTTGCAGGCTCCAGATGAGCTGAAGAGTAAGCTCTCTTTAAGGCCACTTTTTTTTTTCCCCCTCCCACTTAGGAGAAGCACCTTGATACTGACCTACAGAAGGTGCCCAACAATCCACCAGTCCACTGCTTGGAGAGCAAAAGTGAGCATGACTTAGCCAGGGAAAATCAAATTTTGAAAAAAAAATGTGGTATCAAGAGCCCATACTAACTACTAATAGCAGATAATGCATATCATGTTATATTAATATAAGTAGGTAATTTTTAAAATTAAAATCAACTGACAAATAAAGAGAATGAACAACTGAAAAAGAGAGACCTAGGGAAATTAGGGAAAATATACTACAGTGAAGACAAAAACAGTGGAAAAAATATAAAAAGAGAATTTGTTTAAAGTGTGTTCATTATACTTTCACATAGGCTTTATTTTTTATTTTTTTATTTTTTTTTAGAGCTTCCATTTTACTTTATTTTACTTTACAGTACTCTATTGGTTTTGGCATACATTGACATGAATCTGCCACGGGTGTACACAAACTCCCAAACATGAACCCACCTCCCACCTCCCACCCCACATCATCCCTCTGGATCATCCCCATGCACCAGCCCCAAGCATCCTGCATCCTGCATCGAACATAGACTGGCGATTCGTTTCTTACATGATAGTATACATATTTCAATGCTATTCTCCCAAATCATCCCACCCTCTCCCTCTCCCTCTCCCTCAGAGTCCAAAAGTCCGCTCTACACATCTGTGTCTCTTTTGCTGTCTTGCATACAGGGTCCTCATTACCATCTTTCTAAATTCCATATATGTGTGTTAGTATACTGTATTGATGTTTTTCTTTCTGGCTTACTTCACTCTGTATAATCGGTTCCCATTTCATCCATCTTATTAGAACTGATTCAAATGTATTCTTTTTAATGGCTGAGTAATACTCCATTGTGTATATGTACCACAGCTTTCTTATCCATTCATCTGCTGATGGATATCTAGGTTGTTTCCATGTCCTGGCTATTATAAACAGTGCTGCGATGAACATTGGGGTACATATGTCTCTTTTTATTCTGGTTTCCTCGGTGTATATGCCCAGCAGTGGGATTGCTGGGTCATAAGGCAGTTCTATTTCTAATTTCTTAAGGAATCTGCACACTGTTCTCCATAGTGGCTGTACTAGTTTGCATTCCCACCAACAGTGTAAGAGGGTTTCCTTTTCTCCACACCCAAACTGGTCTGTCTTTTTGTTGTTGAGTTGTGAGAGTTCTTTGTATATTCTGGATGCTAGACCCTTACCAGGTATGCACTGTGTAAACATATTCTTTCATTTTGTGGGCTGTCTTCTCAGTCTCTTGATAGTGTATTTTGACATACAAAAGTTTTTAATGTTAGTAAGTCCAATATATCTATTTTTTCTTTTGTTGTGTTTTTAAGTGTCATATTTAAAATTCCATTGCCAAATCCAGACCATTAAGATTTATCCTTATGCTTTCTTCTAAGAGTTTTATAGTTTTAGTTCTTACACATAGGTCTTTTTTTTCTTCTAAGAGTTTTATAGTTTCAGTTCTTACACATAGGTCTTTTTTTTTTTTTTTGGCTGTACCCCACAGCTTGCAGGATCTTAGTTCCCTAACTAGGGATGGAATCTGTGGTCCCTGTGGGGGAAGTGTGGACTTCTAACCACTGGACCACCAGGGAATTTCATATATAGGCCTTTGGCCCATTTTGATTTAATTTTTCTTTATGGTGTAAGGAAGGAATATTTTTGTATCACATAAAACATTTAGAATTCCTCTGGAAGGGGTTATCTTCTTATACATCTTATACATGTTAACAACAACAACAATCTAATTTATACTCTTACTCAAGAGCTTGACCAATGTTTTCACTGATTTATAAATTAAAATTTTATGTTTTATGCAGTATTTTTTCATATCTTGACCCTTCTGAGCACACTGAAAGCAGACAGGTAGGTTTAAGTAGGAGAAGGAAGCATGGATATACTGAATAAATGCAAAACAGAAAGTTACTGAGTCACTGAGTCTGAAGAAACACAGGACAATGAGTATGAGCAGGGAACACTGAATATTAATGCTGCTGAATTTGAGCATTAAGAAACACAAAACTTTGACTTAAAGGATGATCATTATTCAAGAAATATCAGGCAGCAAAGCATGTTGGGAAGATTGAGAAAGTGAAAAGAGGATCCTTAAAGGTGGTTTAGATATTAAAGACATGATAAAAACAAGCTAGTGAATATAACAGAAAAGACAGACTCACAGATATCAACTAGTGATTACTAGTGGGGAGAGGGAAGGGTGAGGGACAAGACAGAGTAGGGGATTAAGAGGTACAAAACAGATAAGTTACAAGGATATATTGTACAACACAGGGAATTTAGTGAATATTTTGTAATAATTATAAATGGAACATAACCTTTAAAAACTATGACTCATGATGTTTTACAACTAAAACTCATATGATTTTGTACATCAACCATATCCTAATAAAGTAAAAAATAAATAGTTTAGAAATAAAAATTCAGTGTGATAGAGTAAGTCGGTATCTTTTTCAACAAAATGTCACTCTTGCTATTCATATATCTAGTCTGAGAGCAAAGTCAACAAATATATGTGATACTGACTGCCACTCTTAATCCCAAACACCTGGCAGATGTCATCAATCTATCACATTGCCCTGAACATGCCTTGCAAGTAACCCACTCCTTGCAATGCTCCAGGCAATTGCTGCAATTGATCAGGCTTGGCATAAGCGAGAAGACCTATCTGCTATCCGGGATCTACAGCAATGGGGTCTTTTTTTCAGCTGACAACACAAAACACCCATTTTTCAGCTTTCAGCCAGTGCTATCATTCTTGGATTTTCTGCCAACTCTTTCCTTCTAAAGTCCAAGGGAAATGACTGAAATGTGAAGGAGACAGTCAATGGCAAAGACTCTCATCAGGTGGTGTGCTTCTTCGGTTCTGGGCTAGACACATTCATGGCACTTTCAACAAATGGGGTTGTAGAGACCTTATTCTAGGCTGACTAAACTAGAATTTCTGGGAGCGAGGTCTAGACATGCATGTTCTTAAAATTTTCTAGAAGTCACACTAGAAACTTTAGAAGTCATAAATAATTTTCTAGTTGGTCTCTTTGTTAAGACCTGGGTTTCATTCTTCAGCACTTTTTAGTACCATATGTCTGGCTCCAATACAGAACTTTACACCTTTAACAGTGGGACTTTGGTTCTCATAAGATTTCTTTAAGAAATTATAATATAAAGAATATTTCTACACTGTTTCCGTCAAGCTAATTTTAAGAACAGGACTGATCACATTCCTTTGTCTTATTTAAAGACCACCACACACTTCCTCCCCTTCCTGACTAAAAAAAAATTTTGTGACAGTTCAGGAAATAATTCATTTTGTACTACTGAACAATGCAAGCTATGTAATTCAATGTGTTTTCTTTTTTGGCCTGAATCCTAGGAAGCTCTGCGTGAGTTTAATCCTTAGTTATTACAGCATTGCTTTAGGATTTCTTTACACATCAACCCCCCACCTCCACCCCTACCCATATCTTCCTTTTACTTCCTGGTTTCTGGCTTCTGTCCTGGGTTAGGTTTTTTACTCTTGATACACTTACCTGACCTTTTATTGTAAAGTACTTCCTTTGTGGAAGTAGATGGGACATAGATCGATCACTGTTGTTTAGTCACTAAGTTGTGTCCGACCCTTTTGCAACCCCAGGGACTGTAGCCTCCCAGACTTCTCTGTCCATGTGATTTTCCAGGAGAGACTACTGGAATGGGTTGCCATTTCCTTCTCCAGTGGATCTTCCCGACCCAGGGGTCAAACCCATGTCTCCTGCTTGGCAGGTGGATTCTTTACCATTGAGCCACCTGGGAAGCCCAGATCAATCAATTTGTTGTTCCGTTGTTCAGCTGTATTTGACTCTTTGCAACCACCCCATGGACTGCAGCAGGCTAGGCTCCCTGTCCTTAACTATCTCCCAGAGTTTGCTCAAACTCATGTCCATTGAGTCAGTGATGCCATCCAACCATTTCATCCTCTGTCGCCCCCTTCTCCTCCTGCCCTCAACCTTTTCTAGCATCAATATCTTTTTCAATAAGTTGGCTCTTCACATCAAGTGGCTAAAGCGTTCGAGTTTCAACTTCAGCATCAGTCCTTCCAATGAATATTCAGGGTTGATTTCCTTTAGGATTGACTGGTCTGATCTCTTTGTTGTCCAAGGGACTCTCAAGAGTCTTCTTCAGCACCACAGTTCGAAAATATCAATTCTTTGATGCTCAGCTTTGTTTATTGTCCAACTCTCACACCCATACATCCAAACACGATTACTGGAAAAACCATAGACTGACTATATGGATCTTTGTCAGCAAAGTTATTCTCTGCTTTTTAATATGCTATCTAGGTTGGCCACAGCTTTTCTCCCAAAGAGCAAGCATCTTTAATTTCATGGCTGCTGTCTTTATCCACAGTGATTCTGGATCAATCAATAAACAAAAATAATTCAGATTGTTAAATACTGATTCCTAGGCTCCACAACCAGAGTTTCTAATTCACCAGGTCTGGGCTGGGGCCCAAGAAGTTGCATTTCCAACAAGTTCCTGAATGATGCTGATGTTGCTGGTTCCTGAGGACTATGCTTTGAGAACCACTATTCTAGACTAGGAATGGGCAAACTAGGGCCCTGGAGCCAATACAGCCAGCCTGTGGCTTGTTTCTGTAAATAAAGTTTAACTGAAACATACACAACACACACAAATTGTACACCAGAGTAATCTATAGAGAACTCTAAAAGCTAAGGGGGAGAATTTATACTGTATCATGAAGCAGACAAAAAGATGGAGACAGTTTATTCCCGAATAAAGCAGAGGGCTCTGCATTTTAGACACTGATATTTTGAGAGGCAGAAATTAATGAAACTCAAACAAGGGAGTTAGTGAACAGGTGGAGAAGAGCATAACGAATAAACGATGGATAGTTTCATTGTATATTCTAGCAGAGTTTTAAGGTGATGTGACCTTAGTATTTTTTTTAACTTGAGATGTATAGGTGACAAAAGATTCAAACTGAGCCCCAATTATTGTTTTCCTAAAAAAAAAAATAAATAAATAAAAGGTACGAAGGAGCTAAAGATTTTCTAATATTTATGCTGCTCTTCTGATATTAAAGAAAAGGCTAAATAATATGGATTTTGATAATCTAGCTCATCAGATGTCAAGTGCTGGTCAATGTCAGGTGAAGGACAGTAAAGAATTATTCAATTTTGCAAACTGAAATATCAGTCTGATCTTAGAAGGATAGTAGATAATCAAATGTGCACTTAGAGACTTCTTTTAGCAAAACTCTTATAAATATAGTTTACTACTGTTTGCCTTTCTTAGCAAGCACGATGACATCGGGAGTTTCTAAAATACAGAATAAAACAAAGCTACTATTGTTTCCAATACAACAGAGAATTTACTAGACTTCATCGGCAAGGCTGTATACTAAACTTATTAGCATAATTCTAAGAAGAATTTTTAATTACATCTCAATAGGCTCCAACAGGGAACCACTAAAATTGAGTCTTTTACCAAACTTCTGTGTAGAGTATTAACAAGTTGAGATGGGACTTCTTTTGAGGGAAAAGGCATGTGTAGGCTTAAACTCTTAGCCATTAAAAAAAAAAATGACTTCATTCATTTAATATATATCCAACAAAAGTTTATTGCTTACAGGCTGTGTATAAAATACTGAAATGAATGCTTCCCTCCAGGAAAGGTTTCTTTTTTATTCTGGGCCATTATTTACTGACTGCTTCATTGTATGCCAGCTACTGTGCTAAGCACTTGACAGATACTGCACTTTATCTTCAAATGAAGCAGACTATTACAAACCCTTCCTAAAGATAATGTGAGGCTCAGGGAGGTTAGGTAATTTGCCCAAGGTTGGCTAATATTCAAAACCCACATCTGATTGATTCCCAAGCCAATAGTTATGGCCACTGGCATATACTGTGCTTTCACCAGTCCATAAATGGCCAAAATCACAGGCAGTCTGGGCAAGCAATTTGGAGCAACANGGTTAGGTAATTTGCCCAAGGTTGGCTAATATTCAAAACCCACATCTGATTGATTCCCAAGCCAATAGTTATGGCCACTGGCATATACTGTGCTTTCACCAGTCCATAAATGGCCAAAATCACAGGCATTCTGGGCAAGCAATTTGGAGCAACACTTTGGATAAACACATAACAAAAAAGGAAGCTACTTTTATGCATTTTCCAATGTTATAAATCAAATACAAGGATGAAGGTATAAGGCAAGCTTTAAAAAATTAAAAAATGACTTCCTCCACTTGAAAGAAAAGCACGATGAGCCTTCTAGGGTCCAAGAGACTCACATTCTGGGGTCTGTTTCCCAGCCATCTGGCCTGTCTGTCCACCTCTTTCTTCTCCCCTCAATTCTGGAGTTCCCAGGTCCTCTCCAGGATTTTGGGCATTTTGCTGTTGGTGAGACACGCAGTGACTGCACACTTGTGGAGGCAGTGCTGACTGTCAGTGGAAGGACCACGCATTTATGAGACCTGAACTCTCTCTCTGGTTTGTTTTCACCATCCATCTGTCTAAATTGCTTTGTATCTTTACGGTGTTTCTTATGGGGTGGCAGGTTTTGATTTCACTGAGGACTTGTCTATTCTGAAGTTCAGGCGTCATTCTAAGTAAACCTTGGCTTGACCATACTACCAATTCCCTTCATATCATCTTTTTTT
>SJYX01003689.1:103627-141029 GCA_006410675.1 Oreotragus oreotragus | reverse complement strand
TATAGTGATCCACATAGTCAAAGGCTTTGGCATAGTCAATAAAGCAGAAATAGATGTTTTTCTGGAACTCTCTTGCTTTTTCCATGATCCAGCGGATGTTGGCAATTTGATCTCTGGTTCCTCTGCCTTTTCTAAAACCAGCTTGAACATCTGGAAGTTCACAGTTCACGTATTGCTGAAGCCTGGCTTGGAGAATGTTAAGCATTACTTTACTAGCATGTGAGATGAGTGCAATTGTGTGGTAGTTTGAGCATTCTTTGGCATTGCCTTTCTTTGGGATTGGAATGAAAACTGATCTTTTCCAGTCCTGTGGCCGCTGCTGAGTTTTCCAAATTTGCTGGCATACTGAGTGCAGCACTTTCACAGCATCATCTTTCAGGATTTGAAATAGCTCAATAGGAATTCCATCACCTCCACTAGCTTTGTTCGTGGTGATGTTTTCTAAGGCCCACTTGAGTTCACATTCCAGGATGTTTGGCTTTAGATGAGTGATCACACTACTGTGATTATCTGGGTGGTGCAGATCTTTTTTGTACAGTTCTTCTGTGCATTCTTGCCACCTCTTCTTAATATCTTCTGCTTCTGTTAGGTCCTTACCATTTCTGTCCTTTATCGAGCCCATCTTTGCATGAAATGTTCCCTTGGTATCTCTAATTTTGTGTTAGGTGCTGCCATTTTACATTCTATTTTTAATATGCTATCCCTAAGTTTGAAACCATCATACAAGTCAGGCATTATGTAATTTCTACCATTATAGTGATGAGGAAACCAAGTTTTAGATGATTTGGTGATATGGTGAGGGGTACAGAAAGGGTGAGCACTGAGCCAGGATTCAAACCAGTATATACGCCTGACTCTGACAGCCAGATGACTGAGTAGTCCTCCCAGAGATCACATGACCCACAAAGCCAAAAATATTTAGTATCTAGTCCTTTATGGAAAAAGTTTGCCAACCCTTGATCTAACAAAGGGCCCAAGCAGCCACAGCATCATGTTGGTAAGGACTAGTATAAGGGAAAGAAGATTCTGAGATGATCCCAGAATACTTCTCAAGAGGGAACATTTGAGCTGAACCTAGAGGAGAAATTTACTGAGCCCAGAAAGGAGAGGGTTCCAGGCAATGGGCATTGCAATAACACAGCCACACATGCAGGAAACAGTATATTATAGCCAGAGAATGCTGAGAAATTCAAGCAGTTTAATATGTGAAGGGTGCAAGATGGGAAGGAGGAAGAGGGCAACAGAGGAAGCTGAGACTAGTATAAAAAGTTCATACAGGAAGCACATCAAAGAGTTACAGTAACTGAATGCAACTGGGAATCCTCCTTGGTTTTTGAGGAGGGAGACAGCAATCTCACTTGTGTTTCAGAAGCTTGAATCTGGAAGCTGGTAGGAGAAACAGTCTGACATATTACAGGAAAAGTTAAGCTTCCTACACTCTCTATATATTATGGGAACTTCTAAAACCTCAACTTAAACATTGACTTGAAAGCATTCACCCGAGAAACAATGGCTGCCTCTGTACAGTACACTTGGCGACACTAAGGAAGAGGAGGCATTGCACATTAAAACCTTGTGTATGGCTTGAATATTTTAGAACAAGCATTTCAGATTTTTATAATTGGACAAGAAGAATGCCAAGCATTATTCCCAAGGAAATTTCTGACAGCCAAGTGGAGTGAATGAAATATTTAGAATGCTTGAGTTTCTTGAGTTCATTAAAAATAAATAAAGCTACAGGAACAGCATTCCTGATATCCATAAACTACATTATTTTCCCACACAGGCTCAGGACTATATGAACACAGTGTGAAAAAGCAGGTACTCTGTCCCCAAAGTAGTATTAACATATTAATCAAATTTCTACCTAATGTAAAAAGTTGAAGTTTAAAACACAGTTATATGCTGTCTACTTTTTAGAGGAGGACAGTAAGGAGACACGGATCACAGGTATGCCTTATACCAATCAGCCACACAACTGGGGGGAAAAAAGTTATACTTCATCTTTCTCGGTTTTAAAATGAGGTAGTCCAGTTAATTCCTAAACCCCTTCCAGCATTAATATTCTATTATTCTAAATGTACACAGTTGTGTGTCTAAAATTGTAGTTTTCAATTCCACTTTTTTTCAATGATACACACTGCACAAGCTAAAAAAAAAAAAGTACAAGAGAACAGACAGTTGAAAAGCAAGTCTTCTCTTTCATCTCCCGCCTTCTCTCCCACCTCTGTCTCCTAACTGCTTCCTAATGAAACTTTCTTGAATATTTTCCTCCCTCTTTATTAACACAAATAGTAACTCATCACCACAGTTTCACCTTTTTTCACATAAACCATGGAGATCATTTCATCACTACATACCAAAGAGCCTCCTTTTTTTTTTAATGACCATGTGGTATTTTTAAAAACTTATTTTAGAAAATTCCAAACATACACAAAAGTAGAGAAAAAATACAATGAACCTCCAAGTATCCACTGTTTGCATGCTTAGTCACTCAGTCATGTCCAACTCTTTGCAACCCCACGGACTGCAGTCCATCAGGCTACTCTGTCCATGGGACTTTCCAGGCAAGAATAATGAAGTGGGTTTCCATTTCCTTCTCCAAGGGATCTTCCTGACTCAGGGACAGAATCTGCATCTCCTGCATTGGCTCTTCACCCTGAGCCACCACCTGGGAAGCAATATAATAAATACTGATGATAAAATTTACACAAACAAAAGCTTTTGGGGGGATCCTCAGTAATGTTTAAGAGTGTAAAAGAATTCTGAGATTAAAAAAAAAAAAAAAGCTTGAGAACTGATGGAAAGGCTAGGAGAGTTTCCAGGTCACGATGGTAAATAACAAGTATGGAGGATGTAGGGCTTTAAAAAAATATACTACAACATCACTACCCAGAAAAATTAACAATTTATTATAATCATCTAATGAACAGGCCATATTCAACTACTTCCAATTGCTTCAAAAATGCTATTTTACAACTGGCTTATTTAAATGAAGACCCAAACTAGGTTCATACACTGCATTTGTCTTCTAGTCTTCACAGAACTGCTCAACTTCAGCTTCTTTGGCATTAGTGGTTGGGGCATAGACTTGGATGACTTGAGATACTGAATAGTTTGCCTTGAAAATGAACAGAGATCATTCTGTTGTTTTTGAGATTGCACCAAAGTACTGCATTTTGGACCCTTTTGTTGACTATGAGATCTAACCCATTTCTTCTAAGGAATTCTTGCCCACAGTAGTAAATGTAACAGTCATCTGAGCTAAAGTCACCCATTCCAGGCCATTTAGTTCACTGACTGCTAAAATGCTGATGTTCACTCTTGCCATCTCCTGTCTGACCACTTCCAAATTTATCTTGATTCATGGACCTAACATTGCAGGTTCCTATGCAATACTGTTCTTCACAACATCAGACTTCACTTTCACCACCAGACACATCCACAACTGGGCGTTGTTTCCACTTTGACTCAGCCTCTTCATTTCTTCTGGAGGTATTGCTCTGCTCTTCTCCAGTAGCATACTGAGCACCTATTGACCTGGGGAGTTTATCTTTCAGTGTCATATCCATTTGCCTTTTCATACAGTTCATGGGGTTCTTAAGGCAAGAATGCTGAAGTGGTTTGCCATTCCCTTCTCAGGTGGACCACGTTTTGTCAGAACTCTCTACCATAACTGGTCCATCTTGGGTGGCCCTACGTGGCATGGCTCACAGTTTCATTGAGTCCGACAAGGCTGTGATCTATGTGATCAATTGGTTAGTTTTCTGTGATTGTGGCTTTCATTCTGTCTGCCCTCTGATGGATGAGGATAAGAGGCTTGTGGAAGCCTCCTTGTGGGGAAGGCTGGCTGTGACTAAAACTGGGTCTTGCTCTGCTCTGGTGGGCAAGGCCATGCTCAGTAAATCTTTATATTTTCTGCTGATGGGTGGGGGTGTGTTCCCTCCCTACAGTGGCCTTACATGTAAGATGGCAGAGTAGGACGGGCACCCATCTTCTCCTGCGAGAACACCAAGATCCACAACTAGCTGCTGAACAACCATCGACAGGAGAATGTTGGATCCCACCAAAAACAGATACTCGGCATCCAAGGGCAAAGGAGAAGCCCCAATAAGATAGTAGGAGGGGCAAAATAGCATTTAGTACTTCATTATAAAAGTTTTTAAACATACAACTCAGTTCAAAGAATTATACAGTAACCACTTATGTGCCCACCACTAAGATTCTACCAGTAATTTTTACAAATTTTATCTCATATCTTTTTGACATGAATCTTTAATCTGTTTTCTTGCTTTTTGTCATTGTAAGATATCTCAGGCTTGTGTTAAGTATTTCTTGTTCCAGATCTGAATTCGGCTATTTCTCTAAGAAGCCTTGGCTCCTTTTAGTGGGAAATGATATTTAGAGACCTCGATTTGAGTAATGGCTGCCACTGTGTTGTCACTGTTCCTTAGTGTCACCATCACTTTTTCAATAACAGACAGGAAATATGTATTATTAGAAAAAAAAAATACATGATAATTGAAAAGAAAAATAAGTTACGGGTCATAAGAATATTTCCATTTCATATTTAAAGCCTCAGTTCAGTTGCTCAGACATGTCCGACTCTTCGCAACTTCATGGACTGCAGCACACCAGGCTTCCCTGTCCATCACCAACTGCCGAAGCTTACACAAACTCAAGTCCATCAAGTTGGTGATGCCATCCAACCATCACATCCTCTGTCGTCCCCCTCTCCTCCTGCCTTCAATTTTTCCCAGCATCAGGGTCTTTTCCAATGAGTCAGTTCTTCGCATCAGGTGGCCAAAATATCAGAATTTCAGCTTCAGCGTCAGTCCTTCCAACAAGTCCATCAAGTTGGTGATGCCATCCAACCATCACATCCTCTGTCATCCCCCTCTCCTCCTGCCTTCAATTTTTCCCAGCATCAGGGTCTTTTCCAATGAGTCAGTTCTTCGCATCAGGTGGCCAAAATATCAGAATTTCAGCTTCAGCGTCAGTCCTTCCAATGACTATTCAAGATTGATTTCCTTTAGGATGGACTGGTTGGATCTCCTTGCAGTCCAAGGGACTCTCAAGGGTCTTCTCCAACACCACAATTCAAAAGCAATTCTTTGGCTCTCAGCTTTCTTTATAGTCCAACTCTCGCATCCATACATGACTACTGGAAAAACCATAGCTTTGACTAGATGGACCTTTGTTGGCAAAGTAATGTCTCTGCTTTTTAATATGCTGTCTAGGTTGGTCACAGCTTTTCTTCCAAGGTGCAAGCATCTTTTAATTTCACGGCTGCAGTCAACATCTGCAATGATTTTGGAGTTCAAAAAAATAAATTTTGAAGCCCCCCCAAAAGTAAAGCCTACTAAGTTTTTAAAGGGCTTCCCAAGTGGTGCTAGTGGTTAAGAACCCACCTGCCAATGACCTAAGAGACCCGGGTTTAATCTCTGGGTCAGGAAGATCCCCTGGAGGAGGAAATGGCAACCCACTCCAATATCTTTGTCTGGGAAATCCCACAGACAGAGGAGCCTGGTAGGCACCAGTTCATGGGGTCGCAAAGAGTCGGACATGACTGATTTTAACTTCTTGTATTTTATGCTGAAAATAATAAGATAATTATCTCTTTGAGTTGTCCTATAATAGTTTCAAATTAACAGTACTATTAACCATAAAACAACTAAGTACAATTTAAGATTTCTCTGAAGTCACATGAAAGATTTATTTTTCTGTAAAATGATGCCACTAAATTGATAAGACAGTCAAATTCGTTTATTTCTGTCATTTTGATTATTAACACTGTGTGTTTTGTTGTAAAACATATAATTCATGCACACTGGAATGTACAGATCATCAGGGTACAGTATGATGACTCTGACTCATACAAGACTTGAACTCACACACCTATTAAGATGCATGTTTCCATCTCCCCAGAAAGTTCCATGTGCCTCTTTTCTGTCTATATCCCTGACTCAAAGACAGTCACTATTGTGAATTATACTATCACAGATAGCTTTGTTCTGGTCATTCATGTAAATGATATCTCACAGGAGCCACTGGAGAATTTTATAGTATACAAATGTACCATAATTTATTTATCCAGCTCCCTTGATAGACATTTTGGGCATTTCCAGTTTCTGTTGTTAAAACAATGCTACAGGGCTTCCCTGGTGGGCTCAGTGGTAAAGTATTCACCTGCCAATGCAAGAGACATGGGTCTTGGATCCTGATCTGGGACTATCCCACATGCTGCAGAGTAACTAAGCCCGGGCACCAGAACTATTGAGCCTGTGTTCTAGAGTGTGGAGCCGCAACTGTGGAAGCCCATGCGCCCCAGCACCGGTGCTCCTCAACAGGAGAAGCCACCACAGTGAGAAGCCCGTGCACCACATAACCCCTACTTGCCACAACTAAAGAAAAGCCAGTGCAGCAACGAATAGCCAGCACAGTCATAAGTAAATAAAGATATTTTTTAAAAGCTACAATAAATAGCCCTATACAGGAACCATTTTCCATATGTGAATACACAGGTAGAATTCATACATTCATCTACGTTCATTCAATGAATATTCACTTAGTATCTACTTGGTGCCAATCACTGAGGCACTGTGGGTAGAGCAATGAGCAAAACAAAGACCCTGCTTTTGTGGAACACACAATCTAATAGATTAATCTGGGGAGAACTGTAATGTCTTCTACTCCATGAATAAGGTGTAGCTTTCCACATATATAGTTCCTTCAAATCGTTCCTTTTATGACTTGAATTAGATAGCATAATTAAAAGGCCCTAGCCCAGTCCAAGATTGCAATGAAATTATCTCATGCTTTCTTCTAGCAATTTATGGTCTTTTAAATATGTATAATTCCCATCTATAATGGAAATTATGCTGATAGTGAAGAATCCAATTTTATATTTTTCTAGATGACTGGTTGCTCCTACATTCTGTTCTGTTGATTTGTTTGTCTACTCATGATCTAGTTCAACAGTTTTATATATATATATATTTTTTTTTAATTTGGCTGTACCAGGTCTGAGTTGGGGCACATAAGATCTTCAATCTTCACTACAGCATGTGGGATCTTATACTTTCAGCATATAGGATCCATTTCCCTGACCTGCAATGCAGGAGAGACCTGGGTTTGATCCCTGGATTGGGAAGATCCTCTGAAAAAGGGCATAGCAACCTACTCCGGTATTCTGGCCTGGAGAATTCCATGGACAGAGGAACCTAGCAGGCTACAGTCCATGGGGTCACAAAAAGTCAGACATGACTGAGCAACTTTCACTTGCCCTGACCTGGGTCCCCCTGTGCTGGGAGCTCGGAGTCTTAGCCATACACCATCAGGGAAGTCCTGGCATTCTATTTAACTATTATAACTTTGCAATATGGTTAAATGGACTAGACATCACCACTCTCAAACTTCACTTTTTTTTTTTTTTTCAGAATTTTACTGGCTATTCCTCTATGTTTCCTTATCCATTTGAACTTCAGAAATTGCTCTTGTGGTTTAAAGAAAACTGCTTGTAATTTCTAAAAAAAATCAAGTTAAATTTATAGATTAACTCACCAAGAATTTACATCTTATGGTATTGAACCTTCCTACTTAAGAATATTTATTCAAATCTTCTCAATAACACTTTTATTTTCTTTGCACAGATCCTGCCCATTTCTAAAGGTTATTCTTTCCTGTTATTGATATAACTCTATCCTATTGCTTGGGCTTCCTAAGTGGCTCAGTTCAGTTCAGTTGCTCAGTCATGTCTGACTCTTTGCTACCCCATGAATCATAGCACACCAGGCCTCCCTGTCCATCACCAACTCCAGGAGTTCACTCAGACTCATGTCCATCGAGTCGGTAATGCCATCCAGCCATCTCATCTTCTGTTGTCCCCTTCTCCTCCTGCCCCCAATCCCTCCCAGCATCAGAGTCTTTTCCAATGAGTCAACTCTTCGCAATAGGTGGCCAAAGTACTAGAGTTTCAGCTTCAGCATCATTCCCTCCAAAGAAATCCCAGGTCTGATCTCCTTCAGAATGGACTGGTTGGATCTCTTTGCAGTCCAAGGGACTCTCAAATTCAAAACCATCAATTCTTCGGCACTCAGCTTTACATCTACCGATGCAGGTTCAATCCCTAGGTCAAGAAGATTCTTTGGAGAAGGGAATGGCAACCACTCCAGTATTCTTGCCTGGAGAATCCCATGGACAGAGGAGTCTGGCGGGCTATAGCCCATGGCATCACAAAAGAGTCGGACATGACTGAATGAGCATGCATACTTATTGCTTATTATTTTTTAAAAAGTCAAACTTTTACCGGTTGGTTACTACTAAAATAATATTAATTCCACACATAAACACAATTACAGGACTAAGAAGAAATTATTTTTAAAAACAAAAAAGACATTTTTACTTTACACTAATTATTGTAAACCATGATGGTTCATTCAATTGCCGTATCTTGCCCAGCTAAACTATACTGCCCAGATAGAGACATGAACAGATGGACAGGAAAGACATGCCTTACAGCGGGTCCAGAAGAGCAATAAGCAGGGGCAGGCAGGTCACAACAACTGTTCTTTTGCAATTGTGACTACGTATGTGTGAATTCTAACTTATCATTCTTAAAAAATTAGAACAAAAAAAACGGGCCAGATATACACAGTGCACCAGAAACAAAACAAACATTTAACTATACAAAAGTTAAGGTGGAAAGATAATTTTTAAAAAAAAACAGTTTTACATAATTTCACATACTATATTTCACCAAGTTTTATGTTCCTAACTGAACTAAATTTAACTGTTAAACTTTCATTTTACTACAACTTACACTTTATTTGCTCTATTTAGGAAGATCAGGGAGTTATCACTAGAAATCACAGAGGAAAACGAGGCAGCAACTTCATTAAGACAGAACTGTCAGCTAAGAGTCCTTTACTTGAGGACAATCCAATGCTTTAAAACTCAGAAAAAACAGAAGTAAATGTGGAGAGAAGGGGTTCACTACAGACCCAAGATGTTTTAATTATTCCAAACCTATAGAAAATGAGTATAAATAAATCTTACATAATCAAACATCTACTCTAAGAGTCATAAGAAACTGATAACACAGGTTGTCTTATGAGGAAAGAAACCGAGTACTTGGGGGATAAGTATAGAAGGATGAGTTTCACTGTATCCCACTTATGCCTTCTGAATTTTGAACCATGTAAATATACTACCTATTCAAAAATAAATTTAACTTAAGAGCTCCTTAAACATTATAAAATGACCAAATGAAGAACAGCTCTTAATTTTCTACAAACCACATTTAAAGGCATTGTCATTATACACTCAAATTTCCTACATATGATAACTGGCTCTATAAATGCATCTTAAAATGTAATGTCAGGAAAAATCTATTTCTGTATGAACTTATATGTATTCTTTTATCAGTCATTAAAAAGCCATTATTCCTACCATCTTCTCCTCTTTTTTTTTTTTTTAAGCTAACCCATAAAAGAACTGGGTTTAGCAGCCAACTGCCCATTCTTGGAACATCTCTTCCAGAGATTTTTTTCTTTTTTTTTTAATTACTAGACTACTGACTTATTATAAAAGGATTTAACTCAGGGACAACCAGAAGAAAGAGACAGCATACGGTAAGCTATGGGGAAAGGGCACAAGCTTCCACATCAGTCTGGAAGTTTTCCGAACCCTCTCTTTTGGGGTGTTTATGGAGGCTTCATTACACAGACATGATGGAGTAAATCACTGGCTGTTAGTGACTGAACTCACTCTCCAGCCTCTCTCCTCCCCAAAGATGAGGTCAGAGATTTTTCTTAATTTTTAACTGACCTGTTTTACATATTTTTTTAATTTAAAAAAATTACTTTTTTGGTCACATTCAGGATCTCAGTTCCTCAACCAGGGACTGAACCCATGCCCCCTGCAGTAAAGCTCAAGTCTTAACTGCTGGACCACCAGGGAAGTCTCTGTTCCATATATTTTTAAGGAAAGTTTTCTTAAATCTAAAGAATTCTCTTAAACACAAAGAAAATCAAAATTATAAATTAATCTTGACATTCCTTTTTTCAACCATCAAAAAAAGGCCAAGTCAAAAATTACTCTGCCCAATTTTGGAAAATCATCATTCCTAAACAACTAATCTGGCCACATTTCTACAGTGCCTCTAAAACTTTTACTTTAACAATCTGATCCTAAATGTGTCTCTCAGTTAGACTTCAAAGCATTTGAAGAATGAAATGGGCTCCCGACACCCACCCAATGAAGTATGTAGAAAACAAAGTCTTTTTATTCATGAAATCATAATGAATTATCAGTCATTTGCTATTTAAAACAGACAACTCTAAAAGGAAATTTTTTAAGAGAAAACTTAAAAAATTACTACAGTCTTAAAACTAGTTTTTAAAAAACTGAAGTACATGTAACAAAATTAACCATTTTAAAGTGAACAATTAGGTGGCATTTAGTATATTTACAATATTGTGAAACCATGATCTCTAGCTCCAAAACATTCTTGTCACCCCAAAATAAAACCTCATAAGCATTAACAGCATAAACATTAACATCACCAACTCAATGGACATGAGTGTGAGCAAGTTCCAGGAGTTGGTGATGGTCAGGGAAGCCTGGCATGCTGTAGTCCATGGGGCCGCAAACAGTCAGACATAACTGAGTGACTGAACTGAACCGAAGCATTAACAAGTTACTCTCCACCCCAGACCCCAGACCTTCAGCTTCTGTTAACCATCAATCTGCTTTCTGCATCTATGGATTTGCCTATTTTGCATATTTCATATAAATGGCATCATACAATATGTGATCAGAGGTCTGGCTTCATTTACTTAGCTTGATTCTGAGGTTCATCCTCAATGCAGCAAGTATCAGTACTTCATTCCTTTCCGTAGTTAGTAACAGTCCATTGTATGCATACACAACTACTGAATTATCCTTTCACTGATAGACATTTGGTTGTTTCTACCTTTGGCAAAGAGTCGGACACGACTGAGCGACTGAACTGAACCTTTGGCTATCGTGAATAGTGTTGAACATCTGTGTAGAAATATTTGAGAACCTGTTTTCAGTTGTTTTGGCTGTATACTAGCAGTGGAATTGCAGGGTCAAACATAACTTTGTTTAGCTTTCAAGAACCACCAAACTGTTTCCATAGTGACTGAACTATTTTACATTCCCATCAATAATATACAGGTATCCAGTTTCTCCATATCCTCATTAACATTTGATATTTTCCATTTTTTAAAGTGGGATGAGGTGGCAAACTAGTTTTAAGAATGTCCTAATAATTACCTAACTTCTGAAGGAAGGCAGAACACCTGGCCAGTAAGAGTGGGAAGCAGTAAACTCACTGCCACCACCGCCCCCCAAGAAAACCCTCAACCAACCACACTCTTTCCCCCAGGAAATAAGTAAAAAAGGATTGGGTATCAAGAGAACAACAAGACAAGGCACAGACTGGGAGATAACATCTGCAAAAGAAGTATCTAATAAAGAACCTATGCAAAATATACAAAGAACTCTTAAAATAAGGAAAAGAGCAACCTACTTAAAAAATGTGTAAAAGACCTGAACAGTCATCTCACCAAAGAAGATACACAGATATGAAATAAAACATCTACAATGATGTCGTAATTTGCGTCTGACTCTGTTCTCAGAGACAGTTGCCTGCTGTCAGAAGGGTGACGAAAATTCTTACTGAGCAAGGCATAACCTGATTGTAACTGCTAAACTTGGAGAAATGTGATTCTTAACTGGGAAAATAGATGTGTCGTGGGGGCCGCACGTTTGCACGAACCAAGACCTGGCGACGTTGGGACAGCAGAGTGAATACAACCCAGAAGCAATACGTCATCTGTTCTGCACCGGCTGCCTCAGCCTTACCGGCGCTGGTCATGTCTGAAGGTCATCATATAGAGGAAGTTCCTGAACTTCCTTTGGTGGTGGAAGATAAAGTTGAAGGCTACAAGAAGACCAAGGAGGCTGTTTTGCTTCTGAAGAAACTTACAGCCTGGAATGATATCAAAAAGGTCTACGCCTCTCAGCGAATGAGAGCTGGCAAAGGCAAAATGAGAAACCGGCGCCGTATCCAGCGCAGGGGACCCTGCGTCATCTATAACGAGGACAGTGGTATCATCAAGGCCTTCAGAAACATCCCTGGAATGACTCTGCTTAATGTAAGCGAGCTGAACATTTTGAAACTTGCTCCTGGTGGTCCTGTGGGACGTTTCTGCATTTGGACTGAAGGTGCTTTCCGAAAGTTAGATGAGCTGAATGGCACTTGGCGTAAAGCAGCCTCCCTCCAGAGTAACTACAACCTCCCCAGGCACAAGATGCTCAATACGGACCTCAGCAGAACCTTGAAAAGCCCAGAAATCTGAAGAGCACTCCGAGCACCATGCAAGATCCATCACAGGGTCCTGAAGAAGAATCCACTGAAAAACCTGAGAATCATGTTGAAGCTTAACCCATATGCAAAGACCATGCGCCGGAACACCATTCTTGGACAGGCCAAGAACCACAAAATCCGCATGGATAAGGCAGCAACGGAGCTAGAAGCCAAATCAGACCAGAACGGGGTTCAGGGCAAGAAGCCTGTGGTGGGAAACGGAAAAGAAGGCTGCTGGTGCTAAGGAGCTGAAGAAGCCTGTGGTGGGAACAAAGGCTGCAGGGACCGAGAAAGCAGCAGCTGGAAAGAAGCCCACAGGAAAGAACCCCACCTCAGGGGAAAAGAAGGCTGCGGCATAAACTTGAATTTCTTTATTCCATAAATGCCAGATCATTTTGGACAGCTAATTTTGAATAAAGACCTGAACAAAGAGGCAGTGAGAAACAATAAAAATAAAAAAATAGAGCGTGATGTGGATTTGTTAAAACAGAGTCTCTTTCCTCGTTGAACGTGCTCTCGGTTCTCCTACTGTTCAGATCTGCCGCTTCCCACCCACTCCACGCCCGCCCCAAGCTCCACCTCCTGCTCACACCCACACTCACCGGCAACTGAGAATGGCACAGACTTTTCAAGGGCGTAAACAGCTGCTTAACTCATAAGTGTTTTCCAAGGTTACTTAAAAATCACATCCATAAGTGATAACGTGAGACCAGATTCTCTGCCGAATTACCAGTTCCTCAGTCACAGCCCGGACTTTGTCAGACTTGCTGTATTTATTAATCACTTAACATCTGGAAGGACTTGGTTGTCCCAGTGAGCTTGGACACAGCCCACACAAAATCATCTGACTTCTATTAATTCCCCTCCACAGTATCTTGAGATGGTATTATCTTGTTCATGTCATGGTGCCTCATTAGTGCTGCTATTTCAAACCATCCTGCTTCCTTTATTATCATCAGAGAATGGCGAAGTCATGGGAAGGATGACATGATGATTCAGCTCAGACCAGTGCTTGGGCAGAACAAATCCTGCAGCTTCTCCACAGTGGGACCTGCTAGTGCGTTTCCCAGCTAAGTGACCTTGCCACCTTCCAGTACTTGTTCCAGTTAAGAATCCACAATTATTTTTTAAACCCCAAGTCTTCATATAGGTCTGTTGATTTGTACGCACAACAGACAGCAGTTCTTCGGAGAAAGGTGTGCTTGTTCAAGATGAAATGGGACAAGTCCACCCGGCACAAGACAGAGTGGGAAGCCCAGCCTCCCCAGGGCTGCCCTCAGCTCCGCAAAAGCTGCTTCTTGTCATCAGTGTGTTGGCAGCTTAGGGCTAAAGACTTGCAGTGTCTAGAAATGTTTAAGATCCAAAAGAATGAGGCCAGAAAGGATGGAATTTCAGACACCATGTCAGATGGTGCACTTGGTGAGAAATCTTACATCTCCAAAAAGTGCTCAGACATGCAAGCAGATGGTTATTCTCACTCTATAAACAGCAAGTAAAACTGTTTATGGAGCCTCCACAGGACTTGCAGAATCAGTCCTATCTACACGCAAATACACAGGTACATCACTCAACCAAATGGAATTTTAAAATGTACTCATGTTCCTGCCCCGTCCATCAGTAGAACACAGAAGTGGTGAGACTATATGCGTTCAAACCAACAGTAAGTGTGACAGCATTCTACTGCTGGAATCGGAACCGCAAATACACTGGGATAGATTGGACTATGGCTCCAGACCGGCACCCCTCTATATGCGCGCTCTCTGCCAGGGGCCTTTGCAGCTCCGTATGTTAGAGGCGGGTGTGCTTTCTCCGCATTGGCGTTGGGCTTGGCCAGTGCCTCCTGCTGCCCAGTAGGACTGCAGCAGAGATGATGGTACCAGAGGCTTGATGTGGGGCTTGTCCTCCACGCTTCAGTCATCACCAGGAAAAGTGTTGACCCAGCCAGCTCACGGCAGATCGAGAGACAGCTAGAGCAGAGCTGGACCCACCTGTATCTCAGAACCCACTGAACAGCCAAGATGTACTGACTTTCAGTCAATAATATGCTATAGGAAGTGAATGTCTCTGTTTCAAACACCAGTCGCTAACTGATAAAAAGGCACGTGAGTTATCGGGGGTTCTCCATAGCTTGCCCAGTTACTGAATACTGTTTTCTTCTTTGTCTTTTTTTCAAAATTTCCTGAAATTATGTCAATAACTAAGATGCTACTGTGAGCTTCAGTGACGGTCACTGAAAACCAGTAGAGGCTTTCCTTTGCTTTCCCAAGGGCCCTGCTGTGTTCTGGAACACACCCTTGGAACACATGTGCAACTCCAGATGTTTTTGCTATTTCCATATTCATACTATTTCCTCAGATTCAGTAGCCATGGTCATAAATTAGTCTCATTGTTTTTAAGTCCGAAACATGTACCCATTCTTTAACTTTTATTCCAAGAGGTATTTTTAGTGCTCACTTAAGAGGCAGAGAGACAGGTGGAGGCGGTCTTTCAGAGAAAGACTAGAACACTAATAAAGATTTTCAAAAACACCTCAGGCTTACACTCAACATCCTATAGAACCTACTGCCTCTCTCAACACCAACAACAGTTAAATGCAATTTCTAAGAGCTCCAGATATAATTGCAATAAAAACATGAGCTACCTAGGGATAAATCTAACAAATTATGTGTAAAATTCTTATGGAAAAAAATGATATAATTTAATAAAAATTCATTAAAAGCACCCAAAAATGCATTATGTTCATGGATAAGAAGGCAAAATCATTAAATTTTCCATAAAAATAAATTATAAATTTAATTCAACACCAATCACAATCCTGAGAGGGTTTTTTCTTTTTGGTGGTCTTTAGTAAGTCAGTTCTAAAATGTATATGAAGCAACAGAAGACCCAGTGTAGTTAAGACAAATGCCTCCGAAGGCTAAAAATGTCACTGCATGAAAGAGCATCACACGAAACCATAGAGAATCACTCAGTGTGTACGTTTCCTAGTCTTGAAAAGTCAGCATCAAATAATTTGATCCAAATACCATCAGCAACTTAATCCACCCCCGCCATGATTAGAAGCAGGAAACCCAATGTGTTATGCCCTTCATCCATTTGCATTTACCTACGGGGTAGCTGAGGCTCAGAGGACAGCTATCATTATGAATATGAAGGACCATCACATGGAAGAATCCCATGCACAGAATCCTGGAGCGAGGAAGGACTTTCTAATATCAGACTTCACAGCAGTCGAGGTGCAGCCTGTGCATAAGAAGGCTGCTGGCCACAGACAGCCTCTCATCCCCTCTCCATCCGCTCTCTAAGCACCCCACCCAACAGCTTCTGCACTGCTGTAGGCCACAGAGATGCACTGCAGAGCAGAAGAGGTGTGATAGCCACACATGTAGCTCATAGCTAGACAGCAGGATTAACACAGACACTGGTCACATTTCATCACTTTGTGCGAATGTAGCTACATATGCACATACTTATGTATACACGTGCACATAGCTCTACATATGGTTTTACGTCTGTGTATGTTATCGCTCTTCAGTCTCTAGGTCGAGTCTGACTCTTTGTGACCCCATGAGCTGCAGCACCCAGTTCTGGCTTCCCTGTCCTTCACCATCTCCTGGAGTTTGCTCAAACTCGTGTCCATTGAATCAGTGATGTCATCCAACCATCTCATCCTCTGCTGCCCTCTTCTCCCCCTGCCCTCGCCATGTCCACACCTGCACCTGCGCACGTCAGAAGTCCTCAGGCAGAAGCCAGCTCACTAGGAAACACGTAGCAAGGAACAAGGGCTCGGGGACCCTGGCTCCCCCAGAGTCACCCTTGGCTGCCGGTGGGCACCTAACCTACCCTCCAGGATGCCTCAGCCCCTGGGCATGAAGGCAGGAGAAAGGGGAGCTGATGGGAAGATAGGCTCAGCAAGTGGAAAGAAAAAGCAATTTTGGAAAATTCTCTGGCAGTCCAGTGGTTAGGACTTGGCACTTTCACCGCGGTCACCTGGGATCGATCCCTGGTCAAGAAACTCAGATCCCATAAGCCACGTGGCACAGACAAAAACAAACAAGGCAGTTTCTCCTCATCAAGGGGGATATCGCCCTTATACTGCTTGAGACTTTATAAAATTCAGCATTCATCTGTTATTTGTATGCTTATAATGAAATAATTAATGAAATAAAGATAATACTATTGTGGGTGAATCTTCTATTTGCACATACACATGCATCAGAGGAGCCTGGTGGGCTGACAAGAGTCAGACACAACTGAAGCAACTTAGAACGCACGCACATGTAACATACATAACCATATGCTCAGATACTCAGTCGTGTCCGACCCTTTGCCACCCCATGGACTGTAGCCCACCAGGCTCCTCTGTCCGTGGGATTCTCCAGGCAAGAATGCTGGAGTGGGTTGCCATGTCCTTCTCCAGGGGATCTTCTCTACCCAGGGATTGAACCTGGGTCTCAGGCATTGTAGGCAGATTCTTTACCATCTGAGCCACCAGGGAAGGTAATATTCATAAGTCTTCATAAATATTTATAAATAACACATAGAGAATATATTTTTTCAGTTCAGAGTTTCCTAGAATAACAATACATTCTCTAGTGAATATGAAAATGCTAGCTTACTAGAATTTCTGTTACTCATTATTTACAAATCATTGGACTGCAAGGAGATCCAACCAGTCCATTCTGAAGGAGACCAGCCCTGGGTGTTCCTTGGAAGGAATGATGCTAAAGCTGAAACTCCAGTACTTTGGCCACCTCACGTGAAGAGTTCCCTCACTGGATAAGACTGATGCTGGGAGGGATTGGTGGCAGGAGGAGAAGGGGGCAACCGAGGATGAGATGGCTGGATGGCATCACGGACTCGATGGACATGAGTCTGAGTGAACTCCGGGAGATGGTGATGGACAGGGAGGCCTGGCGTGCTGCGATTCATGGGGTCACAAAGAGCCGGACACGACTGAGCGACTGGACTGGACTGAATCCATCATGTATGTCAAAATTTAATCTCTAATTCTCTGTGTACCCTAATGCGTACTTCAATACCGGAGAGGAATTTTCAAATTAGAAAAAGTTCCTAAAACGAAGCCCTTCAAGGCTTTTCTTTTGACTGGTTTGAATGTGACTTTCAGGTTGAAAATACTTGCTTCCTGGACTACCTACCATTTGGGGTCCCAGGGAAATGTCAGACTGGATCTTGCTTTGGATTTGAGGGTTTTGGTCTGAGTATGGACGCTCTTAGGGCTGAAAGCCATACTCTTCAATATAGGCACACAGAATTACAGAATTCAACACTGCGAAGATCCCTGTTTCAAAACAAAACTTGAGAAACATTTTTTTGTTTTTTCAGAGTATTAACTACATTTATAATCTTCAAAAAGCTTCAAAAGTACTGAGTGGAAGCAGAACGTGATTCATATAATTTACCAGGTAGGCTCAATCTGCTAACAGTAGGGGGAAAATCTGCTAATAGTAGGGAAAGAAAGGGGAGACACATGTTCAGAATTTTTAAAAGTTTGCCTCGACAGCGTTTGGTATTGTTCATGCTTGAAACCCCAGAGGAATCAAAGCTGTTGCCAGCACTCCAGTCCCTCAGGGTATCACTTCCTCACCGCATATCGGAGAGAAACGGAAGGTAGGAAAGATCCCTGCAGAGATATTTAAGAGAAACACAGGTGGAGACCAAGGTGGGCGCGGAAGACCCTCTCCTCTGCCCAGAGACACGACTGAGACTCCGCCTCCGGGGGCAGGCGCCCTCCTTTCCTCCTGGGCTGATGTCTGCCAGGGCAGATTGCGGCTCCTCAGAGTCTTCTTTCAGGAAATGCCAGCGGTCACCCGCTGTGGGATCAGTGAGAACAGGGTCAGTGAATTTGCCTTTTCCTTCTTCCCCATGTGCTTAGACCTCCAGTGAGCTTGGTTGGATTATCAAAGTGAAAGATCTTGGAAATTAGTTTAGTTTTGGACATGAGTGATTTCTCTGAAAGAGCATTCCTGCTAAATTGGCTAGTTAGGGAGTATATTACATTCACTTTTCCTAGGCCACTGGGCATGCCTAAACAACATAAAATAGCAGAATTTTTAATGGGAAAGAACACTATATAACTCTCCTGTGGAGGCCAAGTTCTATCCAAAGACTTGGGAAGAGTCAATCAGTGCAAGTGAATTTACCCTCATCAGATGTCTATGGACAGTCCTGAATAGGTTGGATGTCACCATGGTAACAGGATGCTGCAGATCTGATTTGTAAGAGAATTCATCTACTCTATCTCATGAAACAGTAAACACACCTGAAAAGTTAATTCATGACAGAACTGACAAACACTTACACAATTCTTATTGTTTTGCAAGCTAAGCTCCTAAGAATTATAAATTGTATTTATATTAAAATAGAATTTAGTGAGAATTTGGTATCAGATAACTTTTCATGAAATTATATAATGTATAATGTATTATACATTATCTTCTTTAATGTATTATAGCCCTTCTGGCACAATGGCCTAAAGGTTCTTCTAAAACCATTCAGAAATGCTTTTAGTCTGGGTGCCAAAAACTCTTCATAATGTGCATAAAGTGGTCATTTTATAGACACCATGCAAATGTGAGGCAGTGTTTCCATCCACAAGGACACTGTGATGCTTTAGATACTTGAGGGATCTCTGGCTAAGGGAAATCACAATTTTAACTTGGAATAACTGGGGAAGCCCCAGTGTTTATTCAGAATATTTTGAAATGAGTAAAACATTCAAGTATGCAATCCAGTAATGGGACTGGTAGTTGGGGCCTTGGAAAGCTACTTTTATAACAATGCTTTGTTTATAGTAAGTTTTATAATTATTTCTATGCAAATTATAGAACCATGAACTTCCAGATGTTTAAGCTGGTTTTAGAAAACACAGAGGAACCAGAGATCAAATTGCCAACATCCACTGATTCATTGAAAAAGCAAGAGAGTTCCAGAAAAACATCTATTTCTGCTTTATTGACTATGCCAAAGCCTTTGACTGTGTGGATCACAACAAACTGTGGAAAATTCTGAAAGAGATGGGAATACCAGACCACCTGAGAAATCTATATGCAGGTCAGGAAGGAACAGTTAGAACTGGACATGAAACAACGACTGGTTCCAAATAGGAAAAGGAATACGTCAAGGCTGTATATTATCACCCTGCTTATTTACCTTACATGCAGAGTACATCAAACACTGGGCTGGAAGAAGCACAAGCTGGGAATCAAGATTGCAGGGAGAAATATCAATAACCTCAGATATGCAGATGACACCACCCTTATGGCAGAAAGTGACGAGGAACTAAAGAGCCTCTCGATGAAACTGAAAGAGGAGAGTGAAAAAGTTGGCTTAAAGCTCAACATTCAGAAAACTAAGATCACGGCATCTGGTCCCATCACTTCATGGCAAATAGTTGGGGAAACAGTGTCAGACTTTATTTTGGGGGACTCCAAAATCACTGCAGATGAAGACTGCAGCCATAAAATTAAAAGACACTTACTCCTTGGAAGGAAAGTTATGACCAACCTAGACAGAATATTAAAAAGCAGAGACATTACTTTGTCAACAAAGATCTGTCTAGTCTTTCCAGTATTCATGTATGGATGTGAGACTTGGACTCTAAAGAAAGCTGAGTGCCGAAGAATTGATGCTTTTGAACTGTGGTATTGGGGAAAACTCTCAAGAATCCCTTGGATGGCAGGGAGATCCAACCAGTCCATCCTGAAGGAAATCAGTACTGAATATTCATTGGAAGGACCAATGCTGAAGCTGAAACTCTAATACTTTGGCCATCTGATGTGAAGAATGACTCATTTGAAAAAACCCTGATGCTGGCAAAGATTGAAGGCAGGAGGAGAAGGGGATAACAGGGGATGAGATGGTTGGATGGCATCACCAACTCCATGGACATGAGATTGGGCAAACTCTGGGAGTTGGTGATGGACAGGGAATCCTGGCCTGTTGCAGTCTGTAGGGTGGCAAAGAGTTGGACACGACTGAGCGACTAAACTGAACTGATGCAAATTATTTCTAAATAATGAAAAACATTAAGTTCATTGTGTAGCAATAATAAAATGACTGCTAAGATTCCATATATACAAATTATTTTAAAAGAAAGCAAGTCAGACACCATGGTGTCAGATATTCCTGGATGGAATAAAGACTACTTCTGGGTGACTCCAGTTCCACAATGGGGGGTTGGAATGGACTGCATTCTATGACAGAGCATCTGTTTAGACTGCGTTGGTCAAGTTATCTTTTTCCACACAAAAGCAGGTTCTGCATAGAGTTGTTGGGGTTCACTGACAGGAGGGCTGGGCCAAGGCTTGAGTGTACACGGCAGGCTGTGTACACTTTTAAGTGTCAGTTTTTCTGCAGGTAAAATAAAGGGCAGAGCAAGTGGTTTATAAGTTCCCTTTCTAGCAAAAAATAAAAATAAACTGTCCAAGGGATCAAGCTATTAGTTTCCTACCACTAAATACCATGTATTCAGTAGGCATTAAGCACAATATCTTGTAAAGAAAAGTCCGGAGGAAGCAGATTTCTTCACAATATATAGATTTTCAAACAAACAACAATGAACTAATGAATGCTCTGGAATTAAACAGGCTAAGCTCTCTGGTGGCTCAGAGGTTAAAAGCGTTTGCTTGCAATGCGGAAGACCTGGGTTCGATCCCTGGGTCAGGAAGATTCCCTGGAGAAGGAAATGGCAACCCACTCCAGTATTCATGCCTGGAGAATCCCATGGACGGAGGAGCCTGGTGGGCTATAGTCCATGGGGTCGCAAAGAGTGAGACATGACTGAGCAACTTCACTTCAAGGAAATACTAGGTACCTGTAACCTAAGACGATATACAAAGAATTTCTGTTTGACTGGGATATTGATCTACCAAAGTCCTTGGGTATATTCCAACATAAGATTTCATGATTTTGAGTTTCATTCAACAGTGGTACAGGCTGTGATCCTGCCGGGGGCCAGCGTGAGGAACTCAGCCCATGGCAAAGGTCATGAGGAAGGAGGCTTCGGCATACGCAAAGGCATGATCAAGCCTCAGGAGACCCCCTGTTCCCGAGCATCTACCCCAAAACCAGAGTCTGTTTTCTNAAGCACCTGACTTTGATAAAGGTCAGGACTGCTGACCCCCACGTGACTCTGTATTCATCCCTATATGTAACAAAAGGTATATAAGAAAACCTGAAAAATAAAGAATTGGGTTCAGTTTCTGGAAAGACTGACTCCCCCATGTCGTTCTTTTTTACCTCATTTTTCCGGCTGAATTCCCATCTGGAGCATGGATGCTATTCCATGTAAACCAAGTTATTCAGCCTCTTTTTCTCCACTAATATTTCCTACTACACTATCCATTTCTAATCTCTCTATCTGTAATTAATTATGTATTTTCCAAGGACGCCGTCCGTCCCCACCTTCGAATTCCCTGGATCCACCGGGGCTGGACCCGGCAAGTGGCGCCCGGACAGGCTATTCGGAGGTAAGGTGATCCTGTTCTCCAAACCCTGGTTTTTACAAGATACCAAGAGAAGGGGCTATAGAGCCGGTAGCCCACCAGGCTCCTCTGTCCATGGAATTCTCCAGGCAAGACACTGGAGAGGGTAGTCATTCCCTTCTTCAGAGGATCTTCCCGACCTAGGGATCCAACCCAAGCGTCCTGCAGTGCAGGCTGATTCTTTAGTATCTGAGCCACCACAGAAACCCCATAATTGACATAAAATAAATACACATATTAAGTATGTACAAGTTAATGTTTTGACATCTGTCTTCACTCAGAAAACCACCACTCATTATTATAATAAATGTGTCCATCAGTTCCAAAAGTTTCTTCCTGCTGGCTTTCAATCTCTTCCCCTGTGGCCCTCCCCTCCTTCAGTACCCAGGCAACCACTTTCATCACAATTGAGTAGTTTTCATTTTCTAGAATTTTATATCAGTTGAAGCATCCAGTGTGTGCACTTTTTGTCTGGACTGTTTCATCAGCCTGATTATATCCAGACATCATTTCACCAGCATGTATCAGCGCCTCTTTCCTCTTTATTGCTGAGTGTGTCCCCTTGTGTGACTGTATCATAGTTTATCCACTCACTGATGGACAGTGTGTGTGCTTCCAGTTCTGGCCATGACATATGCAGCTGTCCTGAGCGTTCATGTGTGACTCTGTGTTGACATGTGCTTTTATTTCTCCTAGTAAACGCCTAGGGTCAGAATGATTGGACACACTGCAGTTGTAGGCTCATCTTTTAGAAACTCTGCAAATTGTCTTCCAAACCAGCCCACCCCCCGGGTGAGAGTGGCGGCTGTTTCACAGCCTCACTGACACTTGCTATGCTTGATCTTTTTACCTGTAGCCAACCTTCCATGGTTTAACTTTGTGTTTGACTGATAAATAATGGTATCGAATGTACTGTCATGTGTTTATTTGCCATTCTTATTTCTTCTGTGGTTCAAATCTTTCATCCATTTTGTAGTTGGTTGTTTCATTTTTTTATTATTGAGTTTGAATGTTCATTATATAGCCTAGATACAAGTTCATGACTTGCAAATAATTTCTCCCTGGCTTCTATTTTTATTCTCCTAATAGTCCTTCAAACAGCAGCAATGTTTTATGTTAATTAGCTTAAGTTTATCCATTTTTTTCTTTAATGGACCGTACTTTTGATATCATACCTAAGAACCTTAGGTTAAACAAGATCTTTCCTTTATTTTTTTCTAGAGTTATTTTTTTTTAAGTTTTAAAATAATATTTCTCCCTGAAATAGTTGACAAAAATCACCAAAAAATCCATCTGAGCTTGGTGGTTCCATTGTGAGAAGGTTTTGTTTGCTTGTTCACTAAAAATTCAGTTTCATCAGTAGGTACATTATTCAGGATCGTAATTGTTCAGGCAATCTACTCTTTTTTTTTTTTGTCATCCGAAGAATCCACCCTTTGGGGGGAAATTTGTCCCTTTTATCTAAGTTGTACAATTTATTGGCATAAAGTAATCCAAAATGCTTACCTATTTTGCTTTTATCATCAGTATAATCTGTAGTAACATCACCTCTCTCATTCCTGATGCTGGCAGTTTGTATTTCCAATCTTTTCTCTTGCTTGGTATGGCTAGTTTATCTAGTCACTAAGGCAAGCACTCCTTGGAAGAAAAGTTATGACCAACCTGGATAGTATATTCAAAAGCAGAGACATTACTTTGCCGACTAAGGTCTGCCTAGTCAAGGCTATGGTTTTTCCTGTGGTCATGTATGGATGTAGCCTGTGCTAAGATACATAATACTCATAATCTCAGAGACAAATCCAAGATTTCCTAGAGGCAGTTTATTGTAAGTCTTTTACCTGCAAGATTAAAAAGAAAAGGAATAATGATTGAATAAGGCCCCAAAACAATATTTAGAAAGAATTATATATTTTTTCTAGTTTATTTTAAAGAATTGGTGACTCCTCCAGGAACATGGCAAGCGTTACTCAAAGTCCAAAGAAAATGCTTCTCGCTGCCTGTGCCTGTCCATTAGGACAGACTTTGCTGCCTTCTTGGTACCATTGTACGAGACATCTTCAGGACATTCTTTGAACCCAAACATGACTATAACCTTTGCTCTGAAGAAGGGATAAGAGCACATTTCAAATTCAGCTTAGTCTTTGGCCTCAGGGTGAGAAGCCATGCTGTCATTTAACCTGCAGAAACCCACAAAGTCTGCGGAGCTGGTAGAACAGCAAAACTGGTAGCCTTCCTTCTTCCCATGTGGTCTTCACACTGTGGAACCACCGACCATTCTTCCAGTTCAGGATCCTTCAGGCATCCTAGGTTCAAGTCAGATACCTACAAGTCACCAGAGCCAACTTCTCACCGCTCATATCTGATCTGTTACTAGGTCCAGGGGTCTTCCTCTCTACATCCCTGAGCTCTGCCCACCTTTCTCAGCTCCTCTAAGTTGACTCCAGGCATTTACTTGGACAGTACTATAGTAACTTTCTAACTCATCTCCCAACATATGTACTCTCCCCGTCCAATCTGCTCCCTCTTCTGCAGTCCAAATCATCTTTTAAAACAAAATCTAGTCAAACTTCCCACCTACCACTGCTCTTATTAAACCCCTTCAAATGCCTTCCATTACTTTTAAAATTACAACTATAATCAGATAGGTGAAACTATAGATGAAACAGGATTGACCAAGTACTGATGAAACCTAGGTAAGTACACCAAGTGTCTCTCTTCTGTGTATATTTGAAATTTTCCACAATAAAGTTAAAAAATAAATTAACAACCTAAAAAAAAAAAGACAGACAGACCATGGCTGACAAAGATTCCATGGTCTGGCCCCACCGATCTCACTTCATCCTTGTGCTCTGCACCTCTGAAACACTGGCTTAATTTTGTTCTTCAACTGCTCTACGGGCCCTCTTGCTACAGAGTGTTTGTTCTCACATGCTTTTCCCTCAATCTGGAATGCCCTCATCAACTCCAACTCAAAGATAAGGGTAACCTTCCTAAGTCATCCCTGCCCATCATTCCCATATCAAGGCCTTTTGTCAAATGGTGCCCGCTAACTGATGTTCTTTTCCTAGACAATGACACCAAGTCTGCGGTCAAACATTTCTGAATGTGACTAACTATATACTTCATTAGAGTGGAGTCCATATTTCTGCTTATCAAGTGGACACTAAGCATTCTGTACAGCACCTGGCAGGGAGCCAGCATTTTAAAAGTGGTTGTTGAATGATTACTATCTAAGACTACCAGGGGAATTGTTTTCAAATTCTTATAATAAAACACATGATAAATTTAAAAGAAAATTGTTTGTTATTTTAGTCTCAATTTCCTGCAAGCTGCTACAGAGAAATCATTCTTCTTTATTCCCTTTTAGAGAGTCTTTCCTTTGAGATATTGGAGTACTCAACATTCCTGTGATGGAAGTATGATTACCAACCAAAAATAACAGCATAATCCACACCCTGGTCCTGTCTCACTCTTCTTTAACGGTTGCTTCTCCTCTTCCCTCCCCCAGATCAACATCAAAGGGCTGGAAGACACTTGGGGATAAATTCCCTGCCAGATCCCAGGAACTTCCTTTCAGTTCCCGCTCCAGATGGCAGCCAAGTGGATTTCTATCAGGGATGCCCCAGCAGAGGCCCCAGGACTTCGCTCCATTCTGCTTCCCTTGTGATCACCACGAGCATTCCTTCTGCAGTGTATTCCAGACATCCTCACAGGGCCATTCACTTTGTATCATGCGGTAAATTGACATTAAAAGAGCTTATCTTTTTATTTTATCAAAACTTCTCAGTGACAAGCATAAAGCAGAAGCTGGAAATTAAATCTGATTTAAATGACATTGTTTATCATTCAGTGTAACAATTCATGTAACTAGAAAGTGACATCTGGAACATTCATTCAGTATTTCTTAGAACGTCATTAAGACCTAAGAAACAAATGGCCAGCAAGGAGACTAAATTTATCAAAATATCTTCTAAACAAAAAAGCACATGAAGCACTTGGCATGGGCTTCATGAATTATTCAGACATCATTAATCCAAGTTTATAACTGAGAAGCCAAGTAAAAACTTAACTTTTATTCTATGCCCTGCTAAGTAAAGCAACAATGGAGTTAAAACAAAACAAAACAAAAACAATGAACACCCTCAAGCACTTGTTCATATGAAAATCATCTGTGTTAACTACAGATCACTCTTGTCAGGTAAAGCCAAACAGGCAGGATCCCCTACCCCGCCAGGAAATACTCTAATGCTGTATAAATATGTACCTGTGAATCCAGAGAGCCCCATGATATGTTGTTCCAACTGATAACTGGCATCATTACTGGCAAGTAAGCCTGAATTAAGAAGGTTCTTCTTAAGGACAAAAAAAAAAAAAAAAAGGTCCTACTATACTTTTAAATCATATTTTTAAACATAAAATTGGCCACTAACACCAGAGCAGGAAAGTAAACAAATTTTAAAATTCCTTTTAAGGAATTTCTTTGCAGTAACTATTCTTCATAAATACTAAAATCATAAGAATAAGACTATCTACTCAAAAGCTGAATAAGGCACTGAAATTGCCAAGTTAAAGAAAAGATTTAACAGGAATTATTTTTTAATCTAGTAAGGCAAGTTCTTAAGACTACTTTATCATTTGCTAATTATAAAACCAGGGCTAGAGGGGAGACTTTCTGAAAACTAGATCATTCTTTACCTGCAGGAAAGACTGCAATTCAATTTTAGACAGCTGGAGCCCATCTTTAAGGAAAGATTTGATAGCCTATTACAGTGTTGATTTGCCAGCTGTCACTGGTATCAGATGTTTGCCCTTGTATGTAACTAATTCCCCTGCTACCATTAGCCTCATTTTGGTGTTTATCGAATGCTGAGCAACCTGCCTACATACACCAGACCACTTATTAAGTAATCCCTCTTCTGTGGCTCTTTACCTGGTAGTTACTAGAAGACTTAAGGTGGTACCCTGTACTGTCAATTAATCATATGCATGGTGACACTGACCAAATGTTTAAATAAGTCATTCGGTGTGTCTTACACTAGCCTCAAGTATCAGAGCCCTTGAGAAGGCTTTCATGTCTATCATTCCACACAGCTAACTTTCCTTTGGTAGAGACCTTGGTGTCAAATTCATTGTATAATTTGCCTGCCAATATCTTAAAATGTGTATAGACTTTTTTTTTTTAATCAGCATCTACTTCTTTATCTGTCAGCATATGGCCTATTAAGTGGAATTAGGTGACACCTTCCAGTTCTTCTGTACTCCCAGGGAAAAGCTTTGCTTATAAATGTAGCTTTTCTGGTAAAGTTTGAGCTTTAACCCCAGCCATCTTCAGAATTACTAGTCCAAAATGCAGTGTCAATTCTGTAGAATGGGCTGTGATCTTCCTGTGCACAACCAAGACAATGATCATTACCAAAAAGTTCCATCATCAATCCAGGATGCAAAAGGAACATGCTAAGGACACTAGAACTCAACCTACAAGAGTGTAAGAGCTGGGACAGGCAGGGAAGCAACTGTGACAGTGAGGTGACTGGTCTGACCACTCCAGCAGGGCTAGGCAGCTCCTTCTGAGCGCTGTCACTGCCTGCCTGCAAGAGGTGACACCACCAGGACGAGCGCCACAAATCCTGACTCAGCCATGCAGGAAAGCTCTCTCCACGTGAGAGAGAGAAGGGGTCATCACCTATGCATCGTCTTTTCACACTGACACATGAAATAAGACCAGCAAACTGAGTCACTCTGCTGTACAGCAGAGACCCAACACTGTAAAGCAACTGTAAGTGAGTAAGTAGTAAATGAGGTCGCTCAGTCATGTCCGACTCTTTGCGGCCCCATGGACTGTAGCCTACCAGGTTTCTCCATCCATGGGATTCTCCAGGCAAGAATACTGGAGTGGGTTACCCTTTCCTTCTCCAGGGGATCTTCCCAACCTAGGGATCGAACCCGGGTCTCCCGCATTGGAGGCAGACCCTTTAACCTCTGAGCCACCAGGGAAGATGTAAAGCAACTATACTCCAACAAAATCAAAAACAAAAACACAAGTCTACAGCACCATTTGTAAACATAAAAACATGATGATGTACGTACGGCATGCTGAGGATCAAGGGCAAAGAAAGAACTGCAAAAGCGTGGATGATGCGGAATTGGTTTCCGTTGTATTTTATTGCTTCTCCTAAAGTTAACTGTTTGAAGGCGTTTGCATTGATTATACACTTTAATAATGGAGATAAATTAGGGCTTCATTCAAAAGAGCAAATATTAAGTAACATAATTTCAAATGTATTAAAAAAAAAAATCATGGATTAGGCAAAGTCCTTAAACAGTTCCAGGAATGGATGACTTGACAAAAATGTGAGTTATGAGTCTGTCTGCATTTCTTCCTTATTCAGCAATCATTCGAGGGAGTTCCCTGGTGTTCTAGTGGTTAGTATTCAGGCTCTCACTGCTGTGACTCAGGTTCAATTCCTGGTCAGGAACTGAGATTCTACAAGCTGCACAGCTCAGCCAAAAAAAAAGAAAGAAATTATTTTATCTTTTACAGATTTGCATTTTATATCAAAGTTAAAAAACATTTTATATAATTGATGGTTGCCGATTTCATTAGTGCTATTAGCATATAAAATGCTTGATGTAATCAACTGGTTTTACCCTTTGGATTTCCTGTTAATAAAATGTTCTAATACCTTTAAACATTACTTAAAAAAAAAAAAACCTGTAAGGTATAATATGACCATTAAAACAAGGATAATTCTAAGGTAAAACCTATCATGAAACCTAATCATTCCAGCACATATAAAACATCACACCCTAATCAGACAGTACATTTAAAGATGTTCCTTGACATGGACGATGCTGCTGCTGCTGCTGCTGCTGCTAAGTTGCTTCAGTCATGTCTAACTCTGTGCGACCCCAGGGACTGCAGGCTACCAGGCTCCTCCATCCATGGGATTCTCCAGGTAAGAGTACTGGAATGGGTTGCCATTTCCTTCTCCACATGGAGGATAAGATGTTATAAATTTAAATAAACTTAAAAAAACTTAAGTATATCTCATTCATTGAGAATCTTGAACAAAAATGGAAGCTCTGTAATGATTAACCCTAGAATTCACTTGAGATAACCAAATGTGAAATTCATAAGTAGCCTAATTTGCTCCTGTATTACATTAGCCCAGACTGTCCCTTTGCAGCTTCTTTGCCATTTCACAACTATACCTGATGTTGTGTGTTACCCTTAAATACACAGCCCTCAATCTCTTGATATGTTTTGCTGAGAATACAGAACATCCACGTGTTTCCATCCTTACGTTTACCTACCTACCAGCATCCATGCCCATGCGCCCTGCCTCTCCTCCTGGTCTACAGAGGCAATGTCTGCACTCCAGCCCCTTCATCTGTGCGTGAGATCTTCTCTGTGCCCTACTTAAGAACACTGCTCCGACAATTCTCCCCATTCTCTTCTGCGTCATATTTTACTTCTCTCCCAGATCAGATCATTTCCATCAGCATAAAACATGTTTTAATTTCTCCCTTAAGAAAAAATAGAACAAAACCCTCCCTTGACTCTTCATCCTCCGTCTATCTACTGGTCCTCTTTATAGCAAAATTATTCCACAAAATTGTCTATAATAACTGGTATTTTTTTTTTACCCACTCTCCCCTTGAACCCACCATAAACAGAACTTCATTCCCTTATCAAGGTCCCCAACTAACGTCAACTGTCAGTCTTCATCCCACATGCCTCGTCAGTAGCCCTGTCACGGTACCACTGGCTCTGCACTGAATCACTCTTTTCCTGGCTTTCGGAACACATTCTCTTCTGATTTTCTTGCTCCCTTGCTTGCTACTCTTTCCGTAACTCCTTGCCTCTAGATCGTGAAGTGCTGCTGGACTCGGTCCTCAAGGTGTTTTCTCTTTTATATCTACACTCATTCTCTTTGTGATCTTGTCCAGCATTGATTTAAAACACAACAGATAGGCTGACAACTGTCTCCCCATCCCAAACCTGCTCCTTCAGTAATATTCTCCATCTCAAGAAAGGTACCTCCACACTTCCAGTTACTGTGGTCAAAAACCTCAGAGCCATCCTTGACCCAACTCAGATCTCACACTCAACCAATTAACAAAATCTCACTTTCAAATATAATCCAATTGTGGCCTCATACCACCTCCACTGCCCACATCCCGATCTAAGCAATCCTGAGCTCTTACTTTGATTAAAGCAACAGCTCCGAACTGGTCTCCCTGCTCCTATCACTGCCGCTTTGCCCACATAAAGCTATTCCCAACACTGAAACAAGGGGTGCCCCCTTTAAAGTCAGATCATATCCTTCCTCTGCTCAAAACCCTCCAATAATTTCCCACTTGACTCCATATCCAAGTCCTCATATTTCATGGCCAAAGTCCTTACAAAGACTTGGTTAAATGATATCGTATCTTGTAAAGCTCCTAACACAACACTTGGCTAAAAAAGCCCCCGACTAATAACAATGCCCTTCCTGAAGCCACCGGAGCTTCACACCAGGCTACATTTAGAATCACTGACAGCAGCAGCTCTCAAAGACTCCTGAAGGGCCACAGGCCTCTAAGGAGCCATTACTATTTTCATATCAACACTAGGATGTTATCTGCCTTTCTATTGTTATTCTCTCATGTGTACACAGTGGAGTTTTCCAGAGGTTACATGACTGGCAAAGATGCCATCACTCTGACAACTAATGGAAAGTGTGCTTGTACAGTCTTGTGTTATCTGGAATTTTCTAAGATAACAGGTTAAGCGTAGAAATACGGTTTTCAGAGATTAGCTCAGTTTAATCTCAGTTTTCTACTCTTTATCAGCTATCATCACTTACACATACCGTAATTCCTATAAAGTGAATATTATCTAACATATCATTAATTTCAAATTCAGAAGCTTTGCTTATACCTACAAGAAAACACAAGTACATTTTGTTGTTTTATTTTGCAATGTTTTTTAATTTTTTGAACTTTTATAAATTTTACAATTTTATCTAAAACTGTTAACACTTTATGCCTGCAACATTTTATTCCAAAACAGAGAAAATGTATCTATAATAACTTTTCTAGATTTAAGAATGAATTGTTTTCTTAAAAAAGGAAGGTTAGAAGACTCCATTTCTCAAACCACAGCTGTACCATTCATGTCTAAAGATGCTGAAAAAGATGAAGCTGACCATATCAGGGAGTTGTCTGATTCATGAAAGAGAAATCTATGCCGATGAAACTGAAATAAGAAACAAAAATACGATGGCTTGATAGATATTAATTACTTATCTTATTGTGTCTTATACAACAAGACATTTTCTAGTATTACTACTGAGGCAACATTCTGGGACTAATCAAAGTTTTTTTTTTTAATAAGTATTTTACACACCATGATCAAGCGGGACTTATTCCAAGGATGCAAGGATAGCACAATATCTGCATACCAATCAATGTGATATACCGCATTAACAAAATGAAGGGCGAAAATCTATATGATCATCTCAACAGATGANGGACTAATCAAAGTTTTTTTTTTTAATAAGTATTTTACACACCATGATCAAGCGGGACTTATTCCAAGGATGCAAGGATAGCACAATATCTGCATACCAATCAATGTGATATACCGCATTAACAAAATGAAGGGCGAAAATCTATATGATCATCTCAACAGATGAAGAAAACACACTTGACAAAATTTAACGTCTGTTTATGATAAAAACTCTCAACAAAGTGGGTATAGAGGGAATGTACCTCAACATAATAAAGGCATATATGACAAACCCACGGCCAACATCATACTGAATGCCAAAAAATTGAAAGCTTATCTTCTAAGAACAGAAACAAGAGAAGAATGCCTACTCTCACCACTTGTATTCAAGATACTACTGGAAGTCTTTTAGGCAACTAAGAAAGAAAAAGAAATATAAGGTATCCATGTCAGAAAGAAGTAAAACTGACTATTTGCACTCTAAACACTATAAACACTCTATAAAAGTTCTATAAAGTTATAGAACTCTAAAAACATCACTAAAGTTAAACAAATTCAGTAAAATTGTAAAGTACAAAATCAATATATAAAAATCAGTTGCATTTCTATACAACTGTGTAACAATCAGAAACACCATTTACAATTGCATCAAAAAGAATACCTAGGAATAAATTTAACTAAGGAGGTGAAAGATCTGGACACAGAAAACTGTAAGAAACTGAAGAAGACCCAAATAAATGGACAGTTATCCCATGTTCATGGATTAGAAGAACACTGCTAAAATGTCCTTTCTACCCAAGCAATCTACAGATTCAATGCAATGTTCCAATGGCATTTTTCACAGAAATAGAAAACAACAATCCTAAAATGTTCATGAAAGCACAGAAGACTCCAAATAGCCAAAGCAATCTGGAGAAAGAAGAACAAAACTGAAGGCATCAAGCTTCCATTTTCAAACTATATTACAAAGCTACAATGATCAAAAGAGTATGGTACAGGCATCAAAAGAGACACAGATCAACAGGAAAGAAAGTAAGTCCAAAAATAAATCCATGCATTTATGGCCAATTAATTTATGACAGAGGAGCCAAGACCATAAAATGGGGAAAGGACAGTCTCTTCAATAAAAAAGCTTCCATTTTCAAACTATATTACAAAGCTACAATGATCAAAAGAGTATGGTACAGGCATCAAAAGAGACACAGATCAACAGGAAAGAAAGTAAGTCCAAAAATAAATCCATGCATTTATGGCCAATTAATTTATGACAGAGGAGCCAAGACCATAAAATGGGGAAAGGACAGTCTCTTCAATAAATGGTACTGGGGAAACTGGACAGCCACATGCAAAAGAATAAAACCAGGACACCATCTTATCCCATACATGAAAATCAACTCAAAACAGATTAAAAATCTGAAACCATAAAACTCCTCGAAAAAAAAAAAAAAAAACTCCTCGAAGAAAACATAGAAAGCTCCTTGGCATCGATCTTAGTGATGAGTTTTTAAATCTGATATCAAAAGCAAAGGCAACAAATGCAAAAATAAACAAATGGAACTGTATCAAACTAAAAAGCTTCTGCTCAGCAAAGAAAATCAATAAAATGAAAAGGCAGTCTATTCAATGGGAGGAAATATTTGAAATCATGTATCTGATAAGCGGTGATATCCAAAATACATAAAGAACTCATACAACTCAACACCAATAAAAAATCTGATTTTTAAAAACAAGCAAAAGAAACTTTTTTTTTTTCAAGATGACATCCAAATGGCCAGCAGGTACAGGAAAAGGTGCTAATCATCAATAAATGTCACTAATCAGGAAAACGCAAATCAAAATCATGAGATATCAGTTCAGATCTGTTCGAATGGCTGTCATTAAACAGACAAGGCATATAACAAGTACTGGATGTGGAGAAACGGGAAATCTGTGCACTGTTTGTGGGAATACAAATGGTTTAGCCATTAAGGAAAACAGTATGAAGGTTCCTCACAAAATTAAAGATAAAACGACCATATGATCCACCAATCGCACTTCTGGGTATTTATCCCAAGTAACCAAAATCACTATCTTGAAGAGATATCTGCACACCTGTGTTCAATGCAGCACTGTTTACAATGGCCAAGACACAGAAACCACCAGAGAATCTATGAGTGGGTGAACAGGGAAACAGGTGACACACACACAGGAATGCCATTCAGCCATAAACAGGGAAGCCGGCTCCTTGTGAAGTAAGTCTGAGACAAATACTGTATGATCCCACTTACATGTGAAATCTAAAAAAACTGAGCTCGTAAAAACAGAACAGATTGGTGGCTGACAGAGGTGGGGGTGGAGCGTGACTATGGCCAAAAGGCACAAATTTTCAGTTTTTTGTTTCTGGGGTTTTTTTTGGCCATGCCACATGGCTCGTGGGATCTCAGTTCCCCAACTTGTAACTGAACCTGGGCCGTGGCAATGAAAGCCTGGAATTCTAACCTGGAATTCTAACGAGGCTATCAGGGAACTCCATAAACCTTCCGTTTTAAGACAAATTCTAGGGATGTCATGTACAGGATGGCAACTACAGTTAGTAGTTTGTCGCTCAGTCGTGTCCGACTCTTTGCAACCCCATGGACTGTAGCCTACCAGGCTCCTCCCTCCATGGGATTCTCCAGGCAAGAGTACTGGAGTGGGTCGCCATTTCCTTCTCCAGGGGATCTTCCCGACCCAGGGATCGAACCCGGGTCTCCCGCATTGCAGGCAGACGCTTTAACCTCTGAGCCACCAGGGAAGCCCCAACTACAGTTAACAATATTGTATTATGTATTGGAAAGTTTCTGAGAGAGTAAATCTTAAAAGTTCTCATTACAAGAAAAACCAAGTATGACTATGTTACAGTGGAGAAACCAGAAAGACCTCACCCTTATCAGGTCATCAATACCATCAATACTGATGTCCACCAGTACTAAAACACAAGGACCCTTTGATACACTGCAATGACCAGGGCACATCACTTCTGTGATACTACTGCCAAAAATGCATGACCTCAATCTAATCAGGAGAAACCACCATCAGACCCAAGTGAAGGAACATTCTGCAAAATAATTCACTACATACTCTATGTGAGACTCAACTTTCTTCAGACACTTCAAAACAAAATACTGAAAGAGTCTGAACACAGAAGCAGTAATGAAAACCCGGCTATCTTCAATTTCTCCAGACATTAAAGGGATTTGTAAAATACTACCACTCTTTTCACTAAATTTCATATTTGCTTCTCATTAGTGAGCACTGGGGGAAGAGGTGGTAAATGGAGGGTGGTCATCCTTTAAGATGGTTAGTTGCCATATTCTAAAAAAAATGTGAATGGAGAAAGATAGTCCAATCATTACTGTGGTTGCCAATACTACCCTCTTTTACGATCTAAAGTGTCATTTACAACAACAGTACAACATTTAAATAACTTTTCCATCCCCTCAATGGGTACAAAGACATTAAAATGTATACACAGAGTTCAGATTAAAAATGTTTATTAGACAGGAAAAAAACAGATTATAAAATTGTATTTAAATAAGTTATAATGTTATAAAAACTAAAAACCATAATGATTAATGGAAAATCACTTCATCCTTATGTTTTAGAGGAAATTATTTGGCGGTTGAATGGTATTTATCCTCACGACTGTAGGTCTACTATGTGAAGAGCAGCCTGCAGGTACCATGGAAGATGAACTCTGAGAAACACATTCAACTCTTAATTATAAAACAGGGGATGTTTTCCCCACACTTGCTATGGTGAATGAGAAATATCTTTATAATGGAAGAAACCTAATAAAACTGCCTTCAAAAATATTTGGTTTTGGTATTCAGAATTTGCCCCAAATATCTATGTTTCTGATAAATTCAGCTTCTTCCCACAACACACATGTGCTAGCTCCAGGATGCGTGATCAGCTGCAGCTAAAGGTGACAATGAGCAACAGATGCTGCTGAATTTGCTACAGATTATGCTCCTATAACTCCATTACAACCTCTCATTCCACCTGCTTTGTTTTGATTTGAATGCTGGTGTGAGGGGTCAGTTTTAGAAACATTTTTATTCAGATTTCTCCATTCCATCCATTTAACTCCTTTTGTGGATCTGTCAGGAGAAATCTGTATTATTTCTACCTTTGTACATTATTTTACCAGAAATAACACAACAGACAGATATGAACACCCTTCTGGTTTCAGGCCCCTTATCTCCCTGAAGTGACCGGATAGACCATGTCTTAGGCTACCTCTATGTCCACAAATTTAAAGATTCTACTTAGTTGGTGCAAAAGTTTATTGCAATTTTGCATTGCTGAACTTGGCCATTTGATATCATAATACACTCTTAAATAAATGTGTTTATGTTATACATCACTTTAATCCACCTTTCTCATTTTATTTTTTGCTAATGACATTACTTGCTATTTTGTATTTATTTTAGACTATAGAAATGATGTTAGTCAAAAAGCAAATTTGAGTGATTTTTTAATTCAAATTCAAGATGGGTCGTAAAGCAGTGGAAACAACTCGCAACGTCAACCCATGCACTTTGTCCAGGAACTGCTAATGAATGTACAGTGCAGTGGTGGTTGGTCCAAGAAGTTTTGCAAAGGAGATGAAACTCTGAAGATGAGGAGCATAGTGGCCTGCCATCAGAGGCTGACAGCCACCAACTGAGACCATCATCGAAGCTGACCCTCTTATAACTACCTGAGAAGTTGCCGAAGAACTCAACGTCAACTATTCTACGGTCATTCAGTATTTAAAGCAAATCAGAAAGGTGGAAAAGTCTGATTGAGTGAGTGCCTCATGACCTGATCGAACATTTCAAAAATCGTCATTTTGAAGTGTTGTCATCTCTTATTTGATGCAACAAGGAACCACTTCTCCACTGGATTGTGACATGCAATGAAAAGTGGATTTTACAAGACAACCAGCAATAAATGGTTCAGTGGCTGGTTGGACTGAGAAGAAGCTCCAAAGCACCTCCCAAAACCAACCTGGCACCAAAAAATGGTCACGGTCACTGTTTGGTGGTCTGCTGTCCATCTGACCCACTACTGCTTTCTGAACCCTGGCAAGACCATTACATCTGAGAATTATGCTCAGCAAATGAATGAGATGCAACACCTTCAGCCAGCACTGGTCAACACAATGGGCCCAATCCTTTTCCACAACACCCCACCACATGTCATACAACCAATACTTCAAAATTGAACGAACTGGACTACAAAGTTTTGCCTCATCCGCCATACTCACCTGACCTCTCACCAACCAATATCCTCTGCTTCAACCATCTCAACTTTTTGCAGGCAAAACACTCCCACAACCAGCAGGAGGCAGCAAATGCTTTCCAAGAGTCTGTCGAATCTCGAGGCATGGATTTTTATCCTACAGGAATAAACAAACTTATTTCTTGTTGTCAAAATGTGTTGACTGTTAATAGCTCCTATTTTAATTTAAAAAGATGTATTTAAGCCTAGTTATAATGATGATGCTGTGAAAGGGCTGCACTCAATATGCCAGCAAATTTGGAAAACTCAGCAGTGGCCACAGGACTAGAAAAGGTGTTTTCATTCCAATCCCAAAGAAAGGGCAATGCCAAAGAATGCTCAAACTACCGCACAATTACACTCATCTCACACACTAGTAAAGTAATGCTCAAAATTCTCCAAACCAGGCTTCAGCAATACATGAACCGTGAACTCCCTGATGTTCAAGCTGGTTTTAGAAAAGGCAGAGGAACCAGAGATCAAATTGCCAACATCCGCTGGATCATGGAAAAAGCAAGAGAGTTCCAGAAAAACATCTATTTCTGCTTTATTGACTATGCCAAAACCTTTGACTGTATGGATCACAATAAACTGTGGAAAATTCTTCAAGAGATGGGAATACCAGACCACCTGACCTGCCTCTTGAGAAATCTGTATGAAGGTCAGGAAGCAACAGTTAGAACTGGACATGGAAAATGGTTCCAAATAGGAAAAGGAGTA
>SJYX01003689.1:74123-101881 GCA_006410675.1 Oreotragus oreotragus | reverse complement strand
CTGTGAAGAAAGCTGAGTGCCGAAGAATTGATGCTTTTGAACTGTGGTGTTGGAGAAGACTCTTGAGAGTCCCTTGGACTGCAAGGAGATCCAACCAGTCCATTCTGAAGGAGATCAACCCTGGGATTTCTTTGGAAGGAATGATGCTAAAGCTGAAACTCCAGTACTTTGGCCACCTCATGCGAAGAGTTGACTCACTGGAAAAGACTCTGATGCTGGGAGGAATTGGGGGCAGGAGGAGAAGGGGACGACAGAGGGTGAGATGGCTGGATGGCATCACCGACTCAATGGATGTGAGTTTGAGTGATCTCCAGGAGTTGGTGATGGACAGGGAGGCCTAGCATGCTGCAATTGATGGGGTCGCAAAGAGTTGGACACAACTGAGCGACTGAACTGATAATGATTTTTAAATTCACAATCTGAAATCACTATTACTTTTTCACCTAACTAATACAACCTTAGGTCCTACCTCTTTCCATATAAAACCGCTTCAAAGTAAAGCCTCACAGCTCCATTTATGGATTAAGTACTTTCTTTCCCAGCTCCTGTATTTTTGGATCACATTACACACTGAAGTCTATCCTACACAGTTGTGTTAGGCTGTTACAATCAGAGTCTTTTCTCAATGCCTGCACAATTTGTATTAAAGTAGTGACAGAAAACTTCTACTCACCCTTCAATACCCAGATTTACTTCTTTCCCATTATTTCCAACTTACCAATTCAGCAACAGTCACTCTTCTGTCCCTAAAGCATTCTGGACAAGGTTCTTTTCCAACACAGCTATATGCTGATCACTGTGATTCTTTCAGTGGTTTTGGCCTTAGTAACAATGGCTAACAATTCCTGAATGCTCAAAATGGACCTGGGGCACTTTATCTTTCTTCACTTGGGTTCCACAACAACTACAGTAATTCAGTTCAGTTCAGTTCAGTCGCTCAGTCGTGTCTGACTCTTTGACTCCCGGAGTTCATTCAAACTCACGTCCATCGAGTCGGTGATGCCATCCAGCCATCTCATCCTCTATCGTCCCCTTCTCCTCCTGCCCCCAATCCCTACCAGCATCAGAGTCTTTTCCAATGAGTCAACTCTTCCCATGAGGTGGCCAAAGTATTGGAGTTTCAGCTTTAGCATCATTCCTTCCAAAGAAATCCCAGGGCTGATCTCCTTTAGAATGCACTGGTTGGATCTCCTTGCAGTCCAAGGGACTCTCAAGAATCTTCTCCAACACCACAGTTCAAAAGCATCAATTCTTCGGCACTCAGCTTTCTTCAGAGTCCAACTCTCACATCCATACATGACCACTGGAAAAACCATAGCCTTGACAAGACTACAGTCATTAGGCACTATTTATTACCATTTTACAGATGATAAGACTCTTAAGTCAGGTTCCCACTCTTCCTATCCTATACAATATACTCCGAAATCAGTCCCCAATCTTGGAACATCTACCCTGTTCCCTTTCCGCTCTCTAGCTCCTCTTTGAAAAGAGATAAGGAAATGTACAAAGTAAACACCATATAGTTTATCCTCTTTTGAACCCACTAGCTTATAAATTATCAGAGCTCTGCAAGTGTCTCTCCTGCTCAGAGTTTATCCTCTGTGGTGCTCTATACACAGTTAGGCCGATCAACTGTTTGTAAGGATACACACCATTCAACCCCCAACCTTAAAAACTACCATTTCAATCAAAACCAAACCACAACAACTCTTCCAGACTTCTTGCCTCTCAAATTAGACCACTTTCAGTAAATACACTTCACTGCTCTTTCTCAGAAGGATTATGTCATCTGGAAGGAGTTTCCGCAAATCACCACAGTACAATTCAGGCTCTAGGTTTCGTCTTTTATCCATCCACAATCTCAAAAGAAAGTAAGTACATTTCTTTTCCTAAACCTGTCCTAATCACCCAAATCTACAAGTCCCCTCTCACTGTTGCACTGGAGCCGCTTTCTAGAGACGCTGTCCAGCCTATCTCGCGTTCACTCTGCTCCAGGTTTGCCACTACTGCCTGCCATTCCCCTCTGAAATGTCCTGCTGCCTCTCTGGCTGCAGTGTGGCCCGGGCCCAGGCCTGCCTTCAGCTTTTCTCTCTGCGCATCTTCTCTCAAGCTGGCTCTCCATTCTCCCCATCTCAGTCCCTAATACTCAGCTCTCTACCCACAGCCCTGACTTCTCATTCCACCTCTGATCCCACGGCATCAGTTCACCGCATTACTTCAGATCTGACATGACCAACACCAAAGTTCCATCTTCTCTCCAAAAACAACTTCTCTTCTAAATTTCCTTTTTTCCTGTCACCCAGACCAAAATTTAAAAGTGACTTTTAGCCAAAACACCCTTCATCTTTAACATACCATCATTAAATCTGTCCATTCCTTTGACTGCAACACCTCTTACTTCATTCCTTCACTTCATCGCCTGCTGCCATGGCTCTCAATTCTAGGAGAGAGAAGCATTTTCCCAATCTCAAGACTTTCCACAACAACTCTTTGAAGGACACTTATGGTTCCCCAAAGTCCCCAAACCAAAGTCCTAATCCTCTGAAATCAAGGTTCCAGACCCTCAACCTTCCCCTTCCTCACCACTAGGCCCGCCCGAGGTTCAGACACTCAACCTCAGGCACGCAACAAGCTCATTCCGACCCCCAATCCCAATCACAGTGGGGCCCCTTCTCCTAACATACCTTTCCCTGCCTTCCTATCTATCTAAATTCTACCCATTTCTTAAAGCCCAAGATTGACTCTTTCAGTATTTTGCCTCCAACCTGAGGTACTTGCAAAGCACAGCCAGGTGTTTTTTTGTTTTTTGGTTTTTTCCGGCCATACCCCCATGGCTTGTGGAATCTTAGTTCCCCAACCAGGGATTGAACCTGGGTCCCAGCTGTGAAAGTGCCAAGTCCTAACCACTGGACCACCAGGAAAAGTGAAAATGAAAGCTGCTCAGTCATGTTCGACTCTGCGACCCCATGGACTGTAGGTCCGTGGAATTCTCCAGGCCAGACTACTGGAGTGGGTAGCCTTTCCCTTCTCCAGGGGATCTTCCCAACCCAGGGATTGAACCCAGGTCTCCCGCATTGCAGGTGGATTCTTCACCAGCTGAGCCACAAGGGAAACCCAAGAATACTGGAGTGGGTAGCCTATCCCTTCTCCAGGGGATCTTCCCCGACTGAGGAATCGAACCAAGGTCTCCTGCATTGCAAGTGGATTCCATTCCATTGCAGGCGGACTGCCAGGAAAGTCCCTACTTCTTTTTCTATTTGCTCTAAGTACTTTAAGTTCTGCCTTTTTGGTTTTTCTATCTGATTCCACCCAGAATACACAGTAGCCATTTGCTCAACTGTACTGACATGGCTAAAAGAAATTTAATTAATCAGTTTAGAAAAGCATATTCCTGGAGACCAGGGAACACGTTCACCGTTTTAAAAATCATCCCTGCACCTAGAATACTTTGTATAAAGATGCAATAAATTCTTGTTAACCAAGACAGAACCTGGAGACTACAATGTGCATTTTAAGAAGCATCCTACAGTTTTCATAAGCTTTCATTTTTAAAATTCAGTTTTTATCTGTTCCTTGACACCCAAAAGGTTTAAAATATAAAAATTGACACATTCTCAAATATTCTTTAGGTTAATTCTAAAAAAAGAAGCCATAGGCATCAAGGGTAGGAGGGTATGATGAAGCTGGGAAGCATTTCATAAAAATATCAGTTCAGATCCGTGTTAGTTTCACTTGCTCTAATTTGACTAGACTATTTTTTGGCCACTTAAAATAAATTTTACAAACTTTAGCATGAAAAAAATTTTACCACACACATACAAAAAAGGCGGGGATGTTAAAATCTGCTCCATAAATAAAATGAAAAAGCTCTTAGAAAAATAAACACAAATTCTGACTCAACACATAGACGTCTCTTCCAGGGCACTGGATTAATAAGGTTTACTTAAAAAATGACCCAGGAGATGTATTAGACAGGGTTCTTGCGTTGCTAGAACAGAAACCAAGTCTGGCTATCTGTAGCCTACTGGAAGAAACATCAAAGGGTCAGAAAACTGGAGTGACAGGGAATACAGGGCCAGGCTTGGAAGATGGGCCTATACCCTGGCACTCTAGGGTGGGCAGCAAGAGGCACGGCCTGGCCAACAACACGGACATGTGCTCAGCATACAGCTGCTCCGCTCCTCACCTCCCTCAGTGGCCTCCTCAGAACCCAGTCCCAAGGGCTGAGCGGCTGACCTGCAGCGCCTGAATCCCGCACCCACACGGGCCCATCAGAGAAGGCCCATTTGGTTTCTGAGTTGTTGAACGGCCTCCTCCTCCTCTCCAAGAGGGGCTTTCTCCAGAAAGGAGAGAATGCTCTAAGGAAGGAGGAGCTGGCCAGAGATCCTAAAAATAATAAACACCTACCCTTCTCTCCACAGACACCCACTTCCAAAAGTATTCACAGAAAGACACAGTATTACTCCATACTCTGATTTTCTGCCCCCAAAATCAGTCCTTTAGGATCCTCGGAACCCTGCACCACAGTCCCAAGTTCTTCTCCAGATGCTCTACTGTGAACACTGTTGCCTCAATGGCCCTTGGCCACCTCTGCTCAGTCTGACCCCAGCATACTCTCCCCAAGTCCCCTGCTCAAGTCCTCTGCCCCAAGTCCTTCCAAGCCTCACACCTTCTCAAACCCAAGAAGAATTCACCTCCCTTATTCTTTCTCCCACAGCACTGTATTTGTACTTAAAAAAAAGTTTTAGCATCAAAGTAGAGCAATTCACAGGGATTATTTTTTAAATAAAGTTGCCTCATTACTTTTCTTTTATGCATTTAAAATAATTTCCTCAATATGCAATAAAGTACTAACATTTAATGGTACATAGCACTTATATCATGAAGTATAAAATACAAGTCGGATCTTGAAGGACTTTTCTGGTTCCAGCGGCAGCCCCACGTTCAAAACTGGTAGGGTTCTCTGTTGACTTTCTGTGTTTTCAAGTCCGCGGGAATGAGGAGGAAAAACATCCTTTTTCTTCCCTCAGACACTAGTTGGCTTGGTCTCCCCTCTCAATTTTCTTTTTCCCAGCACAGACCAGGGAGGGGGCAGAGCAGGGAGAGAGGGAGAGGATAAGAACGACCCTCATCCAGAGAAAGGCTCCTCCTTCCTGCTCTTCCGCCCGTATCAGTGGTAGCTGCTCCACAGCGGGTGATCAGGAAGAAGGCAAGGCGGTGGGCCCCTGCAGCGCCGCCATCACCGAGTGCGCTGTGTGCCCTGTCCGGTGCCTCTCTTAACACCGAAACTGCCACAAACGATTAACCCATGGATCATGAACTACACTATTTTAAGATGTGCTTCAAATATCACACTGTACTGTAACTCCTGCCTTAGTTATCTAACTCCACGCCAGGCCTCACGAAAGTCGGGGCCTTATTCACTGAACACAGCACAGTGCCTAGCTGAATTAATAAGCAAACAACTGAGGTTCAGAAATTTCCCCAAACCACCTTCTTACTACAATTTTCTCCAACCTCAAGTTGCAATGAAGTAGAAATTGCCTTTTTCTGGGTTATATATTTACATAGCTGACAGTGAATACTGACTTGTGCCAGTCCCTAGACTAAGTGTCATATATAATAAATAATTTCACTTGACCTTCCCACAGTACAATGAAATAGGAGGAGATGAGGTGTAAAGTAATCTGCTCAAGATCAGAGACTAGTGAGTGTAAGAGCCAGGGCTCCCTCCCTGACTGACTCCAGGACCCAAGCTCCTCACTACCTCAGACATCAAACCTCAAACGCCACCCAAGGGGCCTGGGCAGTGCCTACGTGTCTGAAGTCCATCAGATCATTCTGACAGAGACACATCATGTTTCCAAAGTAAAGAGGCAATAACATTTTCATCTCCACAAAGAAATAGGCACTCTCCCATTTTTCTTGAAACATGGAACACTTTTTCTCTTCTTTCCATTTTTGAGAGAAATTTACAAGGGTACAAGAAACATTTCCTCCTAACTCTACCTTCAAAAGGGAGAACATGATTTGGGAGAATGGCACTGAAACATGTATAATATCATATATGAAACGAATCGCCAGTCCAGGTTCCATGCATGATACTGGATGCTTGGAGCTGGTGCACCGAGATGACCCAGAGGGATGGTACGGGGAGTGAGGAGGGAGGGGGGTCCAAGATGGGGAAAACGTGTATACCTGCGGCAGATTCATGTTGATGTATGGCAAAACCAATACAACAGTGTAAAGTAATTAACCTCCAATTAAAATTAATAATAACCCTGTATGCGAGACAGCAAAAGAGACACAGATGTATAGAACAGTCTTTTGGACTCTGTGGGAGAGGGCGAGGGTGGGATGATTTGGGAGAATGGCACTGAAACATGTATAATATCATATATGAAACGAATCGCCAGTCCAGGTTCCATGCATGATACTGGATGCTTGGAGCTGGTGCACTGAGATGACCCAAGAGGGATGGTACGGGGAGTGAGGAGGGAGGGGGGTCCAAGATGGGGAAAACGTGTATACCTGCGGCAGATTCATGCTGATGTATGGCAAAACCAATACAACAGTGTAAAGTAATTAACCTCCAATTAAAATAAATAAATTGATATTCAAAAAAATAAAAACATGTTTATTTGCACACAGGATAATAATTTTAAAAATTACCCAGAATAAGAAAGAGCGAGCAAAAGAGCAAGAGAATGAATATGCAAGAGATGTTAAGAATCCAGGAAGACTAACATAAAATCTAATAGAAGTCTAGGTATAAAGAACAGAGAAAATGAGAGAATAGAGGACTGACAGGCAATATCTGAGAAAAGTAGAAAAGACTGAAATGTTGACTAAAATTATGGAGAAACATGAATATTTAGATTTAGGAAACAAATTAAGGTCCAAGATGGAGAAATTAAATTCATACCTAGACAAACAGTGGTGAAAATGCTGAAAAATTTTAAACGCAATTAAAGATAAAAGATTACCTACAAAAGAACACTCATCTGTATACTAGCAGATCTGTGATCATCTGCAATATAAGTCAGAAATCAGTGGAAAAAATTACCAGAATATACAACTGAACTATGCCTTATGATTTAAAAAGTAAATTCTTTTTGAAAAGGAAAAAAGGTGAGTCATCTCTTTTCCTGTCAAAGATTGCTTAGCAGTAATTCTGTAAATCATAAGAAAAGCCTGTCAACTGAAAACTGAACCTAGTAATTGAAACAAATGTTAAATCAGAAGTATTTTCCACTAATTAAGGCTATGAAGAAATGTGGTTGGGTTAATGGACAAGTGGAAAAAACTTACTGAAGAAACAGCGTATGATATTCAAGTACAATGCCAGACGCTGGGGTCAACTATCCTAGATTTTGACTATTTAGACAAGAGACGCAATAGTGGTCAGCAATGTTTAATTTACATAAGGTTTTAATGTACTGACTTGTAGACGCTGTCAATAATCTTAATGCGTAATAGTTTGTATATAATAAAACAAAGCTATCAATGTATTTCAAATAGTTTGATTAAATTTTCAGGGCTATTCTTTCTCATCAATGACAATTTCTTTTTTTAACTATAAAAGTAAATTCTGTGTGCTGCAGAAAACTTTAAAGATATAAGCTGCAAGAAAAAAAAATTTGCATTTCCTTTAATCTTACCAAAGACGACATTTATCAGTTTTTTAGAATATTTCAAGTATACCTTATTTTATTATTTTTTAATTAAAAATTTAATTTATTTGTATTTTTCAACTCTTGTGAGTCTTCCTCGTTCTGTGGGCTTTTCTCTAGTTGCAGTGCATGGGCTCCTCATTACAGTGGCTTCACTTGTTGCAGAGCACACGACATATGGGCTTCGGGAGTTGTGGCACCTGAGCTCCTGAGCTCAGTAGTTGTGGCTCCAGGGCTCAAGAGCACAAGCTCACCAGTTGCGGTGCAGGGGCTTAGTTGCGCCTCGGTATCTGGGATCTTCCCAGATCAGGGGTAGAACCTGTGTCTCCTGCATTGACAGGCAGATTCTTTACCACTGAGACACCAAGGAAGCCCTAATTTAAATTTTCATTTTGAGAGACTTATATTTTCACATGCAACTCTAGAAAATAATGCAGACAGATACTGAGAACCTTCCATCCAGTTTGCCCTAACATTAACATCTTGCAAAACTATAATACAAAACATAGCTAGGATGTTTACATTAATACAGTCAAAACACAAATGTTTCCTTCACCACAAGAATCTTTCATATGGCCCTTTCAAGATGATTAAACCTCAATATTCCCAAGTTTTATACTTAATAGGAAAACCATCATAGAGTACCTCACTATAACATAAACTTAATTCTACTATGGCTACTATGCATTATTTTCAATCTCTCACACTGTCTCTAAACTTTGGACATCTCACTTATTCCTCAACATCAACAATATAAATGGTTTCTTCTATATTTGTAAGTAACTGATCAGTCACTTTCTCCCTTGTTACAAGGGGGAGAAGGATCTATAATAAGCATAAAAATACTAAGTGATAAGCGTAAAAATAGCTAATATTCATTCTACAATTTCCATGTGCCAGACAATATGCTATTCATTTAACAAGTATTAAATAATTTGATTCTTACAACACATCCATGAGGCAGATACTATTAAATTCCCCATTATGTAGATGAGGAAACTAAGGCTCAAGTATATCAGGTAACTTGACCAAGTCACACATAGTTTAACAGTGGCATAACCAGGATCAAACCCATAAGGTCTAACTCTAGATTCTGAAAGTGAAGGTACTAGAGAAAAAGAAAAATAGGGTAGGCTCAGCAGAGAAGGGTGAAGGTTGTAAACAATATTAAATAGAACAGTCAGCATAAGAAAATGACACCTGATGATAAGAGAATTAGTCTCAGGGGAAGAGAAGTCCAGAGAGAGGACTTCTAAGACCCTAAGCTGGGGAGGGCCTGGCATATTTGAAGAATGGCAAGGAGGCTGGTGAGCTGAAGCAAAACGATCCAGTGGAACAATAGCAGTAGGTGAGGTGAAAGAGACAGATATAGGAATGGAAGTCACTAAAAAGTTCAGGGATTTTTTTGAGGGATGGTGGTGTCTTTGTGGATTTTTTCTTTGTTTTTAGTAACAACTTTATTATATTACAATTCACATACCTTAAAGTTCACACTAATAAAGTATATAAGTCAGTGGTTAAATAATACATTCAGAACTGTGCTACCATCACCACAATCCAACTCCGGAGGATTTTCATCACTCCAAAAGAATCCCCATATCTTAGCAGCTGTTTCTCATTCCCCCTTTCCCCTTGCCTCTGGAAACCACTAATTCACTTCCTGTCTCAATGGAATTGCCTATTCTGGACATTTCATATGAAAAGAATCATATAATATGTGACCTTCTGTAACTGGATTCTTCTGTTTGGCATAGTAGTTTCAAGGTTCAGCCACTCTGTAGCATACATGTAGCAGTACTTTGTTACATTTTGGGGCTGGATGATACCACATTTTGATGTATTAATTTGGCACTGGACTACACAAATGACAAATATGTTTGCTGATATATTATAAAGGATACAACTCAGGAATAACCAAATGGAAAAGATGCATAGGGAAAAGTATTGACAGGTGGTGGTGGTAATGAGGGTTTGCTGAAGTGCTGCATAAAGTTTCCACACCCTCTCCAGGCATACCACCTACCAGGCCCTCAACATGTTCATCAATTGAGTTCTCTGAACCCCACTGACTAGGAGTTTGTACGGAAGTTTCATTGCATAGACATGATTAGTTCAATTATTGGTCATTGGTGAGGGAATTCAATCTATAGTTCCCTTCTCCTCTGAAGCGGGGATAGGGGTCTGAAAGGTCCAACCCTCTTACTCTGGCTAGATCTTTTCTAGCCCTGAATCTGAAGCTATCTAGGAGCCTCAGTCAGGAGTCATCTCATTAGCATACAAAAGACAATCATCTCTAACGAGATTTCTAGGGTTTTAGCAGCTCCGTGCCAAGAAGGAAGTGGGGCCAGCAAGGACTGAATATATTTCTTATTATACTACAATGTACTGTGCTGTGCTAAGTCACTTCAGTCATGTCCAACTCTTTGCAACCCCATGGACTGACTATTGTTCATCAAGTTCCTCTGTCCATGGGATTCTCCAGGCAAGAATAATGGAGTGGGTTGCCATTTCCTTCTCCAGGGATCTTCCCAACCCAGTGATCCAACCAGCATCTCTTGTCTCCTGCACTGGCAAGTGTGTTCTTTACCACTAGCACCACCTGGAAACTAAAATTTTACAATGTACTAATTATGCAGCTAAATTCTGATATTTTCCCTTCTGATTCTGTCTAGTATTTTAATCCCACCATCATTTCTGAAACATCTACACAATACCTGCCACCCTACTCCAGCTGGGAAGAGATGTATTTTAAAAAACCCAAGAAACACCTCATAGATTGTCATTCTCTTGTATTACCTTGTCATTTTGTTGTTGTTCAGTTGCTCAGTCGTGTCCAACTCTTTGCAACCTCATGGACTGCAGTACGCCAGTCTTCCCTGTCCAACACCAACTCCCGGAGCTTGCTCAAACTCATCTTCATCGAGATGGTGATGCCATCCAACCATCTCATCCTCTGTTGTCCCTTTCTCCTTCTGCCTTCAATCTTTCCCAGCATCAGGGTCTTTTCAAATGAGCCAGTTCTTCGCATCAGGTGGCCAAAGGATTGCAGTTTCAGCTTCAGCATCAATCCTTTCAATGAATATTCAGGACTGATTTCCTTTAGGATTGACTGGTTTGATCTCTTTGCTGTCCAAGGGACTCTCAAGAGTTTTCTCCAGCACCACAATCTGAAAGCACCATTCTTTGGTACTCAGCCTTCTTTATATCACTGAGAATTAAGAGTATTTCCTGCCATATCAGTAAACAAGGATGTCATAATCATCAGCAATTCTAGTCCGCCAAATGTGAATTTCTGAGCCCCAAGGGAACCCAGGAAGTGTAGTACCTGCTATCTGGGCAGCTCCCTGAGGTGAGCACTAAAGAAAAACTGGTCCCAGATAGCTGAGATGCACATGAAAGGAATGATTTCAGTGAGCCCACATTCTTGCATCTTCTCACACACAGAAAAGCACTAAATTCCTTAATGTGAGATATCTGGTTTTCTTTAATTCACAAAAATACTTCTGATGTTTAGATTACTTGCCCTTTGTTGCAAACATCTATATATCCTGACTCTTCCCCCCACCTCCTCAGAGCAGTTCTCTCAGTTACTTGAGATACTGTCTCCCGGACTTGAAGTCCTAAAAAACTCCCCACCAAATAAAACATAACTCTCAACCTCTGCGATCTGACTATTTTTTTTTAGTGGACATCACCAGGGCATCGTCTGCCCCAAGTTGCATAATGGTGCATCCTTGGCTAATTTCAAGAGAGCACTAGCTATTGTTAGTACCATTTGAAAAAGAGCAAGTTCCCTACATCTAGGGCTAAAAATAATGGTAGGCCATCTACCTCTTAATGTTCTAAAATCTTGACTAGAAGATAAACAAGCCCAAATGTAGGAGTATGGCCAAGACATCATGTAATGGCTACAACAAATTAAGATGTGACAACTGCCTAGAAATCTAAAAGTATCTGAGGCAACTGCTGTTAAAAGATAATAAGATTTTAAAGACCACAGGGTTGTCAATAAAAAATTCAAATCAGCCAGAAAAAAGTCAATAAAACAGTCATCAAAAGTAGACAAAAGCAAGAAATAGGACTCAAAAGAAGCCAAGTGTCATTTAGGAAGCAATTATCTGATAACACAAAACTCAGAGTCCTTTTGGACCTAACCTTCATGTATATGTTAAATATCAGTTAACTGATAAGGTTTGGTGAATTATATTTGCCAAAGGTTATTTGTATTTCAAAAAGGAATTAACTTCTAAAACAATGGAGTGCTTTAATTCATTCAACAAATATTTGCTGAGAACCTACTCTGGGATATGATAGTGAGCACAACAGAAACTTTTCCTGGAGTCAAGGAGTTTTGGAGCAAGCAGTAAAGCCAAAAATCAATCAAAGAACTAACTTTTGCACAATTGCAAACTGAGGTAAATAAGTGTTCCAAAAAGAATAAAAATCATTCTGGGAGCACTTATACCAAAGACTCTAATCAAGGAAGTAATCTGGAGGAAATAGCCATTTAACTGAGATCTGAAGGATGAGCTGGGCTGAATGATCTGAGCCTTAAAGTGAAACAAGATTTTTACCAGAAAGTTGGTGTGTTAATTTGCTAGGGTTGCCATAACAAAGTATCACAGACTAGATGGCGTAAACAACAGGAATGTACTGGCTCACAGTTCTAAAAAGCTAGAAGTCAAGGTGTCTGTAAAATTGGTTCTTCCTGAGAGTGATGAGGCAGACTCTGTTCCATTCCTCTCCCCCAGATTATGGCAGTTTGCTGGCAATCTTTGGTGTCCCTTGGCTTGGTTTCTGCTTCATCTTCATATGGCATCCTCCTTATGTTCATATCTGTGCCTAAATTTCCCTTTTTTATAAGGACATCTGGGGAAGGCAATGGCACCCCACCCCAGTACTCTTGCCTGGAAAATCCAATGGACGGAGTAGCCTGGTGGGCTGCAGTCCATGGGGTCGCTAACAGTCGGACAGACTGAGCGACTTCACTTTCACTTTTCTCTTTCATGCATTGGAGTAGGAAATGGCAACCCACTCCAGTATTCTTGCCTGGAGAATCCCAGGGATGGGGGAGCCTGGTGGGCTGCCATCTATGGTGTCACACAGAGTCGGACACGACTGAAGTGACTTAGCAGCAGAATAAGGACATCAGTCATATTAAATTAGGGCTTCACCCTAATCCTCACCTTAATTAATTACATCTGCAATGACCCTATTTCCAAACAAGGTCACATTTTGAGGTACTAGAGGCTAGGACTTCAACATATGTATTTTGCAGGTATAAAATTCAATCCACAACAGTTGGGAAAGATACAATGTAAACAAAGAGGGGTCTCAAATTCACCTCCTGACTTCAAATGAGTTGCTAATGAGAATAAAAATGGTCATATCAGAGACCTTCAGGAAATTCCATGTCCTCAAGAGAGAGGTGGATTACATTTATACTCTTCAAGAAGGAAGCAGAAACTAAAAAGAAATTGAGGCTACGTAGCATTAGCTGATTACAAAGTAGGAATATTAGGAACACAGTGGAAAGTTTGGGAGGTGGGAGAGGTTTGGGTTAAGGACAAGAGATTATAGAGCATTATGAGCATGAAGGGCAGAGAGAGGAAATTGGTCAGGAATGCTTACTTACACTGAGGTTTCTGACTGATGAAAACAGGAATAAGAAGCAAAGGTGGCTTTAATCCCAAATGCCTTTTTCAGAAAGGCCTAAAGACCCCCCAGTGTAGAGCAATATCAGGCTCAATGAGCATAGTCCATTCTCCTGGACAGAACTAGGATCAAATTTTGGCTCTACCATTCACTGGATATATATGGTTGGGCCAGGGTCAGCACCTCTCTAAGCCTTTGCTTCCTCATTCATAAGATGGGGCTTCTCTCATGACTCAGTGGTAAAGAATCTGCCTGCCAATGCAAGAGACAGGAGACGCAAGTTCAATCCCTGAGTAAGATGCCCTGGAGAAGAAAACGGCAACCAACTCCAGAATTCCTGCCTGGGAAAGGCCCATGAACAGGGGAGCCTGGGGGGCTACAGTCCATGGGGTCACAAAAAAGTTGGAAAAATTGAATGACTGAGCATACATGCATAACATATGTATGTATATATATACACACATGCACACACATATGTATATACACATATATATGTGTATGTATATATATACCTATATATATATAAAACATCAGAACATCTAAATATATAAAGCAAACATTGAGAGTTTGAAGGGAGAAATAAACAATACAAGACAAGATAATAACAGTAAAAGCCTCTACTTTCAATAATGGAGAGAACATTCAGACAGAAGATCAAAAAGGAAACAGAGGACTTGAACAAAACTATAGACTAAATGGACCTAAGAGACATAACACTCCACACTGTATCAATAGAATACACATTCTTCTCAAGTGCACATGGAACATTCTCCAGGAAGCTCACATTTAGGTCACAAAACATGTTTTAAGAAGTTTAAGAAGACTGAAATTGTACCAAGTATCTTTTCTGCCCACAATGGAATGAAACTAGCAGTCAACAGTAGATGATAAATGGGAAAATTAACAAATGTGGAAATTAAGCAATAATAATCCTGAACAACTAGGTTTAAAGGAAATTGCAATATACCTTGTGATAAACAAAAACATAACATATCAAAATACATGAGGTACAACAAAATATTCAGAAAATCAGTCCTGAATATTTATTGGAACCACTGATGTTAAAGCTGAAGCTTCAACACTTTGGCCACCTGATGGAAAGAGTCAACTCACTGGAAAAGACTCTGATGCTAGGAAAAGATTGAAGGCAGGAAGAGAAGGGGATGAAAGAGAATGAGATGGTTGGATGGCATCACCAACTCGATGGGCATGAGTCTGAGCAAGCTCCAGGAGTTGGTGATGGGCAGGGAAGCCTGGCGTGCTGCAGTCCATGGGGCTGCAAAGAGTCAGATGACTGAGCAACTGAACTGACTGACAACAGAAGCAGTACAAAGAGGGAAGTTTGCTGACATAAATGCTTATATTAAAAAAGAAAAAAACTCAAACAACCTAACTTTATACACCAGGAAGCTACAAAAAGAAGAACAAGCCTAAGGTCTTCAAAATGATGGGAATAAAAAAGATTAAAACATAAGTAGGTGAAAGAGAGAACAGAGTCACAATGTGAAAAAACCAACAAAACTAAGAGGTGAGATCATGAAAAGATAAACAAAACTGATAAACTCTTAGATGACCTAGAAAAAAAAAAGAGATGACAAAATAAAAACATGAATGCCAATCTGTCTCAAACTCTTCCCAAAACTCAAAGAGAAGTATACATATCCAAACTCATTTACAAGGTCAGTGCCACCCTGATATCAAAGCCAGGTACCAGAATTACCCTGAGAACAAACAAGAAAAGAAAACTACAGACCAATATCCCAGATGAATACAGATACAAAAATCCTAAACAAAATACCAGCAAACCAAATTCAACAGCTATTTAAAAGGATCATGAATCACGACCAAGTGGGATGCAAGGATGGTACAACATATACAAATCAACGTCACACCATAAGGCCAGAATATAGAATAAAAATTATAGAATCACCTCAATAGATACACAAAAACCATTTGACAAAAAAAAAAAAAAACGAGATGACCCAGAGGGATGGTACGGGGAGTGAGGAGGGAGGGGGGTCCAAGATGGGGAAAACGTGTATACCTGCGGCAGATTCATGTTGATGTATGGCAAAACCAATACAACAGTGTAAAGTAATTAACCTCCAATTAAAATTAATAAATTTATATTTTTTTAAAAAAGGGAAGAACATCTTAGCCACCATAATAAATGGGAGCTGACCCTGGGCCCTAGTATTACAGAGATAAAGACAAGATTCCTTATTTGAAATTTTTCAATATTAATATGTTGGATACTAATATTTTTTAAATTCTTAATCATCTTGCAGCCCAAACACAGCTGTGAGCCAACAGTCTGTGGTCCTCAAAATGTTTCAGGACAGACAGGCTTTCAAGGGCTACACATCCAGACATGACCTTCCATGACCTACCCAGCCCAATGTCTCCCACCTGGAATATTTTCGTCAGCTACCCAAATCCAACCAAGACATTCAGGTGTGGTGTCACGCACCTCAAACAACTGTCCCTAATATTCCACCTCATTTTCAGTCTCCTTCAAATTCCTCTCCATCGCGTCTCTAATTTTACACTCTAATCTGCATCTTGCAACAGTTTAAAGCTCCTCAAGAGCTCAGATTCTGTATTCTACACATCTTTTTTTTTTTATTAGAGGATAATTACTTTACAGTATTGTGATGATTTCTGCCATACATCAACATGAATCAGCCACAGGTATACATACATCCCCTCCCTCTTAAACTTCCCTCCCACCTCCCTCCCCAACCCACCCCTCTAGGTTGTCACAGAGCTTTGGACTCCCTGTGTCATACAGCAAATTCCCACTGGCTATCTACTTTACATATGGTAATGTATATGTTTCAATGCTACTCTCTCAAATCATCCCATCTTCTCTCTCCCCTACTGTGTTATTCTACACAGCTTAAACCCCTCAGTTTGCAGTATTCTTTACAGACACCACAATTACTTCTGTACTTACAAAAATATCCTTTTTGAAAGAAAAAGTCACTCAAGAGTGCCTATCTGAAGGATGATACCAAGTTAGTTTCTTTTTAAACAGTTGTCAAACCAATGAAAATACCACAGAAATATAGTTATAACATACAGAGACTAACTCATTTTACTAATAAAATCTAAAGGTTTCATCTCACTATTATTAAACGCAGTCTATCCAAACTACAAAATCTCCAGGGAAGAAATCACCATTGCAGTGATAAATGTAAAAACCCTGAGTCAGGGCTCAGCAGTCAGTAAATGATGACTGAATATAAGTCTAGTAAATAAGTCATTTAGTAAACAAGCAAATAATCAAAAGTTCCAATTACTAAAAATGTATTAGCTCAGGGTATTCATTATAAAAAGTGTTTTACACAAGCATATAACTTTTCTTAGGGCATATTTTACTAGGATTCTTAAATATTCCAAGAAAGATCACCACCCTTCCTTTTTACAGAAGTAGCAGCACTGTATGCATGAGTTCCTATCCATTTCTGTCCATCATTGCTAAGCTGCTGTCATAAAGCAAATGAGAAGTGTTAAATAACAGACTTCCGGGCAGTTCTTTAAAAGGACTTTTTTCTTTCCTCTTTTATGAACAAAGAGATCAACTAACTATATACAAAGAAAGTCTACCTAAGGGATCATTTCTTTTTTATGTTTATAATACTCTTTTCTTCTCTTTATAACATTTTGCTTCCACTTGCTTTAAATTTTTATTCTTTCTGTAATAAGCTTTATCCTGGAGTAGAAATTCACTCTCTTTATCTCCTTTTGGAAGTGCTCACAAAATAGTACAACGTAAGATAATGTTTTACGACACTTGAGTTACTAATTTCCCATTTTAAAGGGGGTTAAAAAAACATCCCACACTGCCTACAATTTGTTTTATTAAGTGCATTTGGACAAAGCACACAAAAAAATACGCTCTTACCGTGCCTCAGATACGTAACTAGATTCACAGAAACAGCCCGCTTTTGGTTAACTGCACTAAGCAAGCAGCAGCAGAACATAACTTGAACAGTAAGATGTCAAAAAGAAATTTTAAAAATCACTTCATGTTTGTTTTGCGAATACTTTTGGTGCTCACATTTGAATATGGGCGTTTCATTCTAGTAATTTGTTTCTATTTCAAATTAAATCAGGAGATTACACGGGCAATGACCTTTTTCAGTCATACCTTCCCACACCCAGCTCTCCCTGTGAGGGAGTGTTAGAAAGAGAGAGAGAAGTTTAAGGGCCTGGTCTGTGAGAAGGGAAAAAAACAGTTTTCTTTCTTCCTGAGTAGGAAAAACCCAGCTTTTCCCTACTGTGTACTTCTTCCCTGTGAGTCTCTACTGCTCACACAGAAGAGTTCTGATCAGTAATACTTGGCTCTGACGTCTAAGACTTCTGATCAGCAAATGTGTGTGGGGTTTTCCACATCAAGCCAAGTCTCTGCAATGCCAGCTGGGTGTCCCACAATTTAACTCAATTCTGCCACTATCCTCCCAGAGAAAGTGTCTACCTGGAGATCCCACAGGTTACGGTCTGTCCTACGAGACTGTCCCTGCCCCACTTCAGATGGTGGTCCCCAGCACAGGTTATAACCTGTGCTTCTGATCAACCAGCTACAGATCAGAGGTGCCAATGACCCCTCTCCTTGGGTTCCTCCCAGATCTCAGGGAAACACTTCCTTACATTCACAGTTTATGAAAGGACACAGGTGAACAGCCTGGTGAAGAAAGGTCCTGTCGGTCAGAAGGGTCCTGCGTGCAGGAGGCTCTGCTCCCGTGGATTCTGGGCGCATCACCCTCCCCGTGTGGATGTGTCTGCCCACTCCAAGTTCTCCCAACCCCACAGAGGCTTCATTATATAGGCATGATCAAACGTTTAACTCCATTTTCAGATTTTCTCCCTTCTCAAGAGAAGGGGGGGCGCGGGGTTTGCTGAAAATTTCAAGCTTCAAATCATGGCTTGGTCTTTCTGGTGACCAGTTCTCATCCAAGAACTATTCAGAAGCCCACCCAGAGGTGCCTCGTTAGAAAAAGACACTCCTATCACACAGGTAATTACAAGTTTCAGAAGTTCTGTGTCAGGAACAGAAGTCAAGGACCAATATCAGAACAAGTGACACTCCCAGTGCTTCTGTCACTTTGGAAATTAGAAGAGTTTAAGGAGCTCTATGCCAGGAACCAGGAACAGAGATCAATATATATTTTTTCTATTATCTCACTGTCTGTCTCAGGAGGAGCTGAAAAGCCACAACTCCACACAGCATTCTCCCTCCTCCCCACTCCACAGCTGGGGACAAAGGCACACAGCTAAAGTGAACAGCTGCCTACCAGACACCATCCTGAGAAGACGACACTATGGCTTAAAAGGTCAACTCTGAGTAGTCTGCTGCTGCTGCTGCTGCTGCTGCTGCGTCACTTCAGTCGTGTCCGACTCTGTGTGACCCCATAGACGGCAGCCCACCAGGCTCCCCCATCCCTGGGATTCTCCAGGCAAGAATACTGGAGTGGGTTGCCATTTCCTTCTCCAATGCATGAAAGAGAAAAGTGAAAGTGAAGTCGCTCAGTCTGTCCGACTGTTAGCGACCCCATGGACTGCAGCCCACCAGGCTACTCCGTCCATTGGATTTTCCAGGCAAGAGTACTGGGGTGAGGTGCCATTACCTTCCCCGCTGAGTAGTCTAAAGAATGAGATTTCAGAAATGAGAAAATACACTCTGACCCAGAGGACTGCTGAGCTGCTTTTCAGAAGCTTGAAGGTAAGTAGCTTCCATATGACAGCACTCTCCTGACACACACAGCCCACTGACAACACATCCCCCTCTCGAAAGAACTGATCTCTCTCTCTCTCTCACACACACACACTCAATTCCCAGAAGTTCCTCACTCTAGAAGGATCCCTGGCATTTAAGGTAAACAAACCTCAATAAAACTAGGTAAGTATTCAAAAATCATAGGTATTCTAGTGGCCTGGGTTCAAATACATTTCTGGGAAAAACTGGCAAGCTTCTGCTCTATTAAACAAGGAATGTCCTCCAACCTTTTACTTGCAATGCACGGCAGTACTAACTTGCATAAGCTAACTACCTGACTTGTGTGCGACAGCCTACTACACACACACGTGCACACGGAAAGCCTCTGAAAGAAGAATCGAGTGAGAAACAGGGTGGCTAGAAGACGGGTGGGAAAGAGATTTCACTCCATGCCCTTTGCAAGTTTTGAATTGTGTACTGTGTGCATAAGCATTACCTATTCAAGGTAGTCTTTCTGAGTAAGTTAAAAGGGTGTAAAGAAACTTTAGGGTCTCTACTTCACATCCTTTCAGACCTACCTCTTGAAAAGCCTACAGTATTTTATCTCTACCCGTACAATACTTAAATACACTGGTATTTTTGCTCGTTTACTGGTATTTACATCAGACACTTCACAAAAGCAATGGCTTCCATTCTGTCTTGTTCATGAACAGTATCCAACCTGGAAGTAGGCACTCAATGAAAGTTTGTAGGACAAATGAATAAATCTAAGAATGAACACCTGGATTTCCCTGGTGGTACAGTGGATGAGAATCCGCCTGCCAATGAAGGAGATTCAATCCCTGGTCCGGGAAGGCTCCACATGCCATGGAGCAACTAAGCACAAGAGGCCCAAATACTAAAGCAGTGCGCCTAGAGCCCACCCGCACTGAGAGAAGCCACCCGCACCGGGACAAGCCACCCGCAACCTGCACCTAGAGAAAGCCCGCCCGCAGCAAGGAAGACCAGTGCAACCGAAGGTTAACTGATTAATTAAAAAAAGAAAAGGAACACCTTTTCCTATTCAAGAGGTTAGGAAGAAAAGGCTTCAAAAAGGCTGAGAAAAAGACTGAACACTCTTGAGGATCTATGTCACCTCAACGCAAAAATTCTCAAAATGGATTCAAGTTTTCATGAGTGTTGAGAGTATTTTACTCAGAAACTCAGGTGTATATGTTTTATTACTAAATTTTAAGTTTGAACTTTACTTCCAAATTCCTTATTCTTCTTTTACCCATATATTATCTTTTTTTGTCCATGATGGTATCTTTGTTCTATTTCATGTTAACCACCATCAACCAAATCCTTTAGATTCAGCAACCATAAACTTTACACCTTGTTTCTATTACTCTGACCTACATAAAGAAAAAAGGGATGATGACAGGAAAATTTTATGAGCATCCCTATTAATCTTTATCTTCAAATTAACTACTTTGATATTAACAATACTTCAGAATCCAAATTTGACATACATTTTTGACAATGAACCACTATCAACAAGTCATTAAAACAGTATCACTACTTGATTATAGTTTGTTGGTGTGTTTATTTAATTGTTAATAAAACTTTCCAGGCTATCAGTAAAATGAAAATCCTTTTCCCTAGGCATCACTCGGGGAAGGCAATGGCACCCCACCCCAGTACTCTTGCCTGGAAAATCCAATGGACGGAGTAGCCTGGTGGGCTGCAGTCCATGGGGTCGCTAACAGTCGGACAGACTGAGCGACTTCACTTTCACTTTTCTCTTTCATGCATTGGAGAAGCAAATGGCAACCCACTCCAGTATTCTTGCCTGGAGAATCCCAGGGATGGGGGAGCCTGGTGGGCTGCCGTCTATGGGGTCACACAGAGTCGGACACGACTGAAGTGACTTAGCAGCAGCAGCAGCAGGCATCACTAGGGTTGGGGATCAGTACAGCATATCAAGTACCCAACACAAAAGAGAAGGAAATGGCAACCCACTCCAGTATTCTTGCCTGGAGAATCCCAGGGATGGGGGAGCCTGGTGGGCTGCCGTCTATGGGGTCACACAGAGTCGGACACGACTGAAGTGACTTAGCAGCAGCAGCAGCAGGCATCACTAGGGTTGGGGATCAGTACAGCATATCAAGTACCCAACACAAATCCTGTGAGATGGCACAGACTTTCAAGTTCAACATCTGAAAGAAATCCTAAATGTCCTATGATAGAACAATGCAAAGAGATTCTGAAAAGATTTACAACCAAATACACACACACCTTCTGTAAGATGATACTCAAGATTATCAGACATCTTGTCACTGGTAGTGGTTGGTTTAGCTGCTAAGTCGTGTCCGACTTGCGACCCCATGGACTACAGTCTGCCAGGCTCCTCTGTCCACGGGATTCTCCAGGCAAGAATACTGGAGTGGTTTGCGATTTCCTTCTCCAGGGGATCCTCCTGACCCAGGAATCAAACCAGGTCTCCTGCACTGAAGGCAGATTCTTTACCGACTGAGCTACAAGGGAAGCCCACCTTGTCACTAAGAGTGGAAATAAAACAAGAGCTGNCTGGAGTGGTTTGCGATTTCCTTCTCCAGGGGATCCTCCTGACCCAGGAATCAAACCAGGTCTCCTGCACTGAAGGCAGATTCTTTACCGACTGAGCTACAAGGGAAGCCCACCTTGTCACTAAGAGTGGAAATAAAACAAGAGCTGGGAGACTTCCCTGAGGCCTATCTATCAACACTTTAGATAGATACACTTTAGACAGACACCAGCATTTGGTATCTTTTGGTTATTTTCAGTTCCTCCACTAGACTGCAAGCTTCCTGAAAGTAGGGACTGTATGTTCACTCACTCATTCATTTATTCATTTACTCACACAGTCAACAAATAATATTGACCATCTACTAGTATTTTAAGCACTGAGGACACAGGAGTGAATAAAAAAGATGAGACATACATCCCTTTCCTCAGGGACTAGCCTGCATTCAGGTGAGAGGAAACAGACAATACATAGAATGAATACACAGTATGTCTCAATGGTGATATGTGCTGCCAAGAAAAAAAGCGTTAACAGATGCACAAAGGACTGCTGTTATCTTATACAGGGTGATCGTTAAAGACCTGTCTGATAAATTTAACAAAGACCTCGGGTAAAAGAGGGAGCCATGCAGATACCATGGGGGAGAATCAGTACAGAAGCTAGAGGGCTGGAAGAAAGGCACGAGAGAGAGGGAGGGTGATGAGATGAGGTCAGAGCTATGGCAGGGGACCAGATCACCAGAGCGCGGGTTAAGACTTTGGATTTGCTGAGACAGACCACCACTGGAGCAGAGGAGTGACAGAATCTGACTTCTGTGTCAGAAGAATCACTCTACCACTGTAGCAGTGAAACCAGAGGGGTAAGGGCACAAGCAGGGAGACCAGTCAGAAGGATAAAGTCATAATCCAGGCAAGAGGCAATACCGAGTTAGGCCAAAATAATGCAGTGGAGGGATTTCCCTGGTAGTCCTGTGGTTACGACGCTGTGCTTCCACGGCAAGAGGCAGGGGTTCAATCCCTGGTTGGAGAACAAAGATCAAGCAAGCAGCGCAGCACAGAAAAAAAAAAAAAGAAAAGTGTGCTGAAGGAGTAAATAAACAAATGTGTTCTTGAACAAGAGCCTTGCCTTTTGCTACTATTTCTACTACAGTTTCTACTAAAGTAGATACACAACACTTTATTTATTGAAAAATGAGACTCGCCCAAAAGCAAAAGATTAGGGCACGTAGAAAAGAATAATGAAGATCGCAGTACAGTTTCAGACTAGAATCTACAACTTGGGAAGCAGGTATAAAAGGAGGTAATGGGAGAAACATCTAACTGACTAACTAACTTGTATTTACTAGGCAGGCACAAGGGAAGAGTATGGGGATGCCCGGACGTGTGCACACGCGTGCACACACACACACGCTCGCTCTCTCTCTCTCCCCCNAAAAAAAAAAAGAAAAGTGTGCTGAAGGAGTAAATAAACAAATGTGTTCTTGAACAAGAGCCTTGCCTTTTGCTACTATTTCTACTACAGTTTCTACTAAAGTAGATACACAACACTTTATTTATTGAAAAATGAGACTCGCCCAAAAGCAAAAGATTAGGGCACGTAGAAAAGAATAATGAAGATCGCAGTACAGTTTCAGACTAGAATCTACAACTTGGGAAGCAGGTATAAAAGGAGGTAATGGGAGAAACATCTAACTGACTAACTAACTTGTATTTACTAGGCAGGCACAAGGGAAGAGTATGGGGATGCCCGGACGTGTGCACACGCGTGCACACACACACACGCTCGCTCTCTCTCTCTCCCCATTTCTCTCTCACACACACACACAAAGCCTCAGGAAAGATACAGAAACACAAGGATCAGAAATGTCCAGTCAGCTGGATCCATGCACTCGTGACTCTAGAGCAATGTGATACTATACAACCCCTGAGATATGCTACAAAAGGACTCCCCAACCAGCCTGGGCTCCACTGGAAGCTCTTCACCATGGTTCTCACCCCTGGGAGTGCCACCTGAGTCTTACTTCCCTCTCTGGAGCCTGGGGGAAGGTCCTTTCACCTGCTCCCCTGGGGGCATTTTTACTGACAAACACTCAGGCTACCAGAATCTCCACTCACTGAGGGTCTTCAATGTCAGTCATCCCCTCACCCAACCTAGTGTGCGCAAGGATCTCAGGAAATGAGAACCAGGAACCCCATGCCAAGAGAGGCAGGGCTCCTGATGGAAAAGCTCAATAAACAAAACTAAGACCTTTAAGGACAGTTTTGTTCTTTGTTTTTAAAAAGATTTTTTTTTTTTAATAAAAGGTTTTAATCCACAAGGAAATCTGAAATGATCCAGTCAATACTTACCTTTCTGCCTCAGTAAAAGAGATCCCTGAGGAGCAACTTCAACTTTCCCAAGCACTGTTATGTCATCCCATGTAAGGTCAGTATCACTAGTCTTTCCAGGAGAGTATTTCACATTGCTAGATATTTCAACTGTCTAAAACGCCTATGTCACACTCCCCTACCCCAGGCCAGGAAGGGCAGAGTACAAGCAAGCCCACTCCTAGTATCTCTCCCTTTCTGTAATCACAGAGGCTCCAAAGAAGAAAAGGAATGGGTGTAAGAGAGAAGATGTCACTGGAAGTGCTTTAGGAAGGCCCAAGGTGAATACCATGACAAAGATGAATGTCTTAATACCCAATTTGGTGAAATAAAATCTTACTCAAGAAATATGTTTCAGTCTTCTGTAATGTTTATGATAAAATACTAATTGGAAGTTATAGCAGATTAAAAATATAAATGCAGAAACTTTCTGGCAGTCCAGTGGTTAGGACTCCATGCTCCCACTTCAGGGGGCACAGGTTCCATCCCAGGTCAGGGAACTAAGAATCCACCATGAGGTACAGCTTAAATAAGTAAGTAAACAAATAAAGTATATTTATTTGCTAATCTTTGTCAGTCACGATGTAGTCAGTCCATGATCTTAACTGTGGGTCTACTGTTGAAATGCAAGTTGTCTTTCATATACTATGCCCACCATGTTTGACCTGTATTTTTCAGCTCTAGACTCTAAGAAGAAAAACAAAAACCTGAAAACATTCGTCAAGTGTTCTATATGCAGAGTCCATCTAGACTTTTAAGACTTCTTTTCCATCTTTTTTAGTTTTCTAATCCATATTAATCGGTCAGCAATTTTTTTTAGTAACTTGAAATTATTGGATCATTCCAAAGCATTTGAAATATTTTTCACAAAACCATTCTTTCTAAACTCAAATTTCACCAACTGACATCATATTTAATTACACTGCGTAATTACAAATTTCAGTGTATTACAACAAATATATACAGATATAGAGATAAACACAATGCATATATTACAAAAAACATAAATACAGGCATCAGTACAATTGGTTGGGAGGCCATGTGGTCTGGAACCTGTCAGGACCAGCAGCTCACAGAGCAGAAGCAAGTGTTCAGTGTATCAAGTGGTTAAAGCAGAGGCTGGGCAAGAGACTGTCCACTGTACATCAGGTGCACTGTAAGAATGTCTAATTATCACCCAGGCCCCAATTTCCTAAAGGTTTTAACATTGAAATGTCACCATAATTAGTAAAACATCTACGGACGGGAATTTTCCTGCTACTGATGCTTGATCAACAGGAAAAGCAGAGATTTGAAGGAAAGAGAACTCATTTTCATCATGTTGTTGAGTCTGCCCCTCTAGGCTTCCTGCCTGCCTGTCTCCTTTGTAACTGTATCACAGAGCCTGACATTTAATGAGTGCTCAATAAAGCTGCTCAGTAAACTTGCTGAATATGTTCACACACCCCAACCTGGATCAGTATCTCAGCTGCTATCACTGCTGGCCTATAAATAAAATTTTCTGAGGCTGGAAAAATGGAATACTAGAAGGTTTGACTCATGGTCTATTATCTGCTAATATTTTCCATATTTTTCTTTACATTGTATGTATGCTTCTTGACACTGGCTAACCAAATTTATAAATCAGGGTCCTATTCATACTTAGATTATTGTTTTAGTGCTAATATTGATAGTATTCTGTAAATTATTCTATCTTGATTAAAGCCATTAGTGCTCATTAAAAAATAAAATTGGGTTGAATGTCCTATTGAGTTTGAATTTCACATTCCCACAATGCGTGGTGGCTAATGCTTCCAGTTTCTGGCACTACTACTGAGAACATAAAAGTTCTCCTGGAACTAACAAATTACTTCCCTTCCAACACAATTATATAATCTGAGAATTGAATGGCACCCTAGAGATTATTCCGTGGTCCAAAATCCCTCCCAATTAAGGGTTCCAATCAAAAACCACTCAACTTTTTGGGACAAGGAGGGATGTTTATCTTTAAATCCCATGTTACAGAATGCTGCACCGATATAGTAGGCTCTTAACACACATTAGTTTAAACAAATCTAAAATACACCCATTTCTTTAATTTTATTCTTCCTAGGCTTTAGCTATATTATCTACTGAATCTGTAATTAAAGATTTGCAGGAATCTTCTGCTCATTAACCAATGTTCAAAAAGAAATTCAGTAGAGGAAACTTCGTGATCAGTCAAATGTTTTAACATCAATGCTGCTTGTACCGGTACATAATAAACCTTTAACAGAAAATAGAAAACCAAGTCTTCATTATTTAGCTTATGATTCATAAAGGGTTTCCAATTTACCCAAAATATTCACATGTTGTCAATTCCTTATGATTTATTTAGCATGTAAAGTTAAATATGATTTATTTAACATGTAAAGTCTTTCATCATTCATACAATTATATACCCTTCTCCTTATAATTGGGGTTCCCACAGATTTAACCATATTACTGCAGTAAGACATGTTATTATGCTAATTAGTTTCCCCTCCAATTAACAGCCTGTGATCCCATCTGATTTCCCACAATACAACATGATAATGGAGAGAACAAAGCACCTGGGGCAGTAAACATCACCAGTCATTTTACTTTATGCACGTATGTATTCCAAAACAGTACACAATTTACAGCAAGGCACTGCCTAGCAGCTATTACAATGCATCGGTTTTGAGTACTAAGCAGCAGCAGCATAGTCCAAAAAGACCAGGATTTGAAGCCAAACAAACCTAAGTTGGAATTCATTTACATAATTTATACCTCTCTAAAATAGAAATAAATGCATTTGACACCTGGCACATAGTAGTCACATAATACATGTAACTACAAACATACCTCGATTTATTTTACTTTGTTTTTGTCTTTTTACAGATTGATGGACTGTGGCAATCCTGCATTGAGCAACTTTTTTCCAACAGTATTTGCTCACTTATCTCTGTGTCACATTTTGATAATTCTTAAAATACTGCAAGCTTTCATTATACTATGATCAGTGATCTTTGAAGTTACTGTCATAACTTGCTGAAGGCTCAGATGATGGTTTGCATTTTTCAGTAATGAGGTTTTTCTCTTTTTTTGCTTGCAGTGGGTCTTCATTGCTGCTCACAGGCTTTCTCTAGTTGCAGTGAGCAGGGGCTACTCTCTTGCTGTGGTGTCTGGGCTTCTTATTGCAGTGGCTTCTCTTGTTGCAGAGCACAATGCTTCCCTGTTGGCTCAGATGGTAAAGAATCTGCCCACAATGTGGGAGACCTGGGTTTGATCCTTGAGTTGGGAAGATCCCCTGGAGAAGAGAATGGCTACTCACTCCAGTATTCTGGCCTGGAGAATTCCATGGACTGTATAGTCCATGAAGTTGCAAAGAGACACAACTGAATGACTTTCACTTTTTCTTGTTACACAGCACAGGCTCTAGAGCTTGGGCTCAGTATTTGTGGCTCCCGGGCTTAGTTACCCCGTGGCATGTGGGATCTTCCTGGAGGAGGGATCGAACCTGGTCGATGTCCCTTGCGTTGTAAGGTGGATTCTTAACCACTGGACCACCAGGGAAGCCCATGAAGTACCTTTAAATTAAGGGAAATGCATTGTTTTTTAGACATAATGCTATTGCACACTTAATAGATTATCAGTTCAGTTCAGTCACTCAGTCATGTCCGACTCTTTGCGACCCCATGAATCGCAGCGCGCCAGGCCTCCCTATCCATCACCATCTCCCGGAGTTCACTCAGACTCATGTCCATCGAGTCCGTGATGCCATCCAGCCATCTCATCCTCGGTCGTCCCCTTCTCCTCCT